>OY856409.1:1321825914-1321840914 GCA_963693085.1 Alisma plantago-aquatica | reverse complement strand
TCCTATCCACTGCAATCACAGTTCCATACACATTGGTTAGGAGATCTACACACTTGATATAGGCAAATCAAGCCTTGTGCTTCAAAGGATAAGTTGTAATTTCCTTTTTCCTTCTTGTTCCTTTTATTCTTTTTATTCTCCTTGCTACTCCTAGGGTTGGAGGCTACGGATTGGAGAAGTTTCTTCTCGGAGGAGAAGGTGGACTTCAAGCTACTTCAAGAAGGCTATTGCAACGGGAAGCTACTTCAAGAAGGCTATTGCAACGGGAAGCTACTTCAGGAGGAAGGCTGCTTCAAGGTTGGTGCAATTACTTCTAGGTGAAGGTTGCTTCAAGGTTGGTGCAATTACTTCAAGGTGAAGGCTTCTTGAAGGGTTTAGGGAAAGAATTGTAATTTTATGTAAAGTCCTTGCGAGGTAATAAAATTAAATTCTTTCCAAATCCCAGTTGGGTAAGCAACCGGGTAGTGGATTGACAACCTTAGTATTTGCTAAGGTAGGAACCACTCTAAATCCTTGTCCCCTTGTCCAATATTCTTGTGATTGGTTGTTTGAGTTAAATAATTGTTAAATTAATTTTAAAACCCTATTCACCCCCCCCCCTCTAGTGGTTTTTCAATTGGTATCAGAGCAGGCTTCAAGGAACCCTAACAAGGTCTTGAAGAATGGGTGATGGGGTGCTCAACAACCTTAACCTTGAAGGAACACTTGTTGCTAGGCCTCCAGTGTTTGATGGAACAAACTACACATATTGGAAGAGAAGGATGCAGTTCTACTTCCAAGGCATCAGTTGGGACTTATGGAGGATGGTATCAACCCCATGCGAGCTTCCTCAAACGCAATATGCAGAGTGGGATGCAAATACGGTAAAGTTGGCTCAAATGAATGCCAAAGCGGTAAGCATTTTATATTGTTCAATTTCAATAGGAGAATTTAATAGAATATCAATCTGTGACACAACCTATGAAATTTGGCATAGACTATCCATAACTTATGAAGGTATGGTTCAAGTTAAGAATTATAAGATTAGTATGCTTAAACAGAAGTTTGAACACTTTCGTATGGATCTGAATGAATCCATTAGTGAAATGTTTGCAAAATTCTCTTCTATTGTAAATGGTTTGAATGCCTTAGGAAAAACTATTCTTGAAGAAGATCAGGTATAAAAGGTTCTTCGATCACTTCCTCCCAAATACAAGCCCAAGGTGACAGCCATTGAAGAAGCTAATGATCTCACTCAACTGAAAATGGAGCAACTCATTGGCAATCTAGAAGCTCATGAGGCAACTTTAGAAGAGGAAGAAAGAAGAGAACGCAAACGTCAACAAGGGAAAAAGAAGGACATTGTATTCAAAGCATCAACCAAGGACAATCATGACACAAGTGAAGATGATAGTGAAGAAGAAACTCTCATTGTAAATGGTAAGCAATATAAAAGTTTTAAAACTAATAAAACTTCTAGTGTTTCTTCTTCCATATGCTTTGAATGTGGCAAGAAGGGACACATGAAAGGTGATTGTCCAAAACTCAAGAAAGGGAAGAAATCATCTCACAAAAAGAAGGAAAGAGCATATAAAGCTGCATGGGATGATTCAAGTGATGATAGTGATGATGAAAAAGAAGAAGTAGAATGCCTCATTGCTACGACAAATGAAGAAGAAGAAGAGGTAAGTCTTTTTGATCTACAAAAAGAAGATCTAATTGCTAGTCTTCAAGATACTCATGAGAAATATATTGAGTGCAAGAAGAAACTTAAGAAATCAAATAAAGTAAATGATGATTTAAATGTTAAACTTCTTGCTCTTGCATCTGAAAATGAAGATCTCAAAAAGGCAAATGAAGATTATGATCTTAAGTTAAAATCTGTAGAAGCTGATTGCAATCTTCTTTCCTTAGAAAAGTTAAACTTGCAAACTCAAGTGAATGATCTTCAGAAACAACATGTTCTATGTTCACACTTAGATTATGATGAGGTTGTCAAAGAAAGAAACTCTCTAGTATCTGATTTAGATCAAGCAAAGAAATATATAAACAAGAAGATGGATGATATTGCTAAGTTACAAAGAAATATAAATGAGTTAAGAGGAAATGACATGCTTGAAAATATTCTGAAAATTTCCTCTAGTTATAATGGAAGAAGAGGATTAGGATATGATCCAAAGAGAAATAAACCCAAAAGAGCTAAAGCATCCAAGACTAAGATTATGTTTGTACCTAGGAACACAATTCCTAGAAAGAGAAATGAAGTTGACTCTATTAGTTGTCATTATTGCATGCGTCTTGGACATTATTCATTTTCATGCCCATATAAGAAAAAGAATGATGATTTAGCTTGGATTCTTGAAACTTAGTAGCTCAAAATTAACTAGTTGAGATTTGACCTAAACTGATTCTTGATATACAAATGTCATATCTCAACACAATCAAGCTCTAACTTGCATAATCTTATTTTACTTGGAATCAATTAACAGTTCTGAAACCATTCCAGAAACTTTGTCGGTCGAGAATCTGTCGACCGAGTGAACATTCGGTCAAGAAATTGTTGACCGAGCAGGTCACTGATTTCAGTCTGCAATAAAGTTGCTGAATAATTTTTTGATTGATCAAGTAGCTATCTATTTGCTGTTAATGACTGTTTTACATACAAAATAAGAATAAATTCTGGAAATCATTCTTGGAACACAATATATTAAAGTTTTTCATCATGAGTTAAGATAGATATTTATGAAAATTGTGCTATAAGAAGACTGTTTGCTGAAAAAGTTGGTTAGGCATGAACAATTATCTTGAACACTTATATGAGAATATTTTCATCTATGAATCATATTTGCTTCAGTCAAGGAAAATTACTGTTTTCATGGTTTATTCTAAGTATTCCTTGACATATCTACATAGCAACCTTGTATTGAATTTCATGATTCAAATACATATGTGTTCACTATTTCACATGTTGCTTTAGAACAAGAATGTCAATGCTTAATTTCTCTATTGGTATTTTAAGAACTTGAGACATTAATCTTGCTTTCAAGAGTATATATTTTCTTGAAGAATCACATGATTAATCTCAACACAAGATCACAAAAAGAAATAGGACTTGATATTTATAGCAAGATTAAGGGACATCATTCATAATAAGTTTCACTTAAAGAATTGATATCTCTTTAAAGCTACCTACAGGAATTATACTTGATATTTGAATGTTCAAATGTGCAATCTGCAGCATTTGCCTCTTGGTTGAAATAAAATTTGACCAAGGGGCGCTATGGTCAAAGTCAAGGTCGACCTAAAATAAACTTTGACAATATGCTTATTTGAATATCATTTTATTGTACTTCACCTTAGTATACTTTTGATAAAGGTCAAAATCAAAATTTAAAATCATTTGTGACCTTAGAAGCTTTAAAATTGCTTTAATTATAAGATTAAGGGGGAGCTCATAAAAACATCATTTGGAGCTTAGTATTTTTACTCTTGGTTATGAAGAAATCTATGAATTTCATAAAAATGATATATCTTGTCCTTAAAGGAACTCTCTAAACAAATCAGGGCTTAACATCCCTTGCATTTGGTTCGAGATATTTTTATGTACTCTAAGATTAAAGGATTCTCATTTCATTTTTAGGGCTTAAACATCCCTTGTAAAATGGGTGAGAAATCAATACATACGCCATGAACTTAACAGGATCTCATATCATTTCAAGGCTTAACATCCTTTGCAAATGATTGAGAAACAAATTGTGGCTAAATTAGACAAAAATGATATTAAATCCATGTTCCTAATAGAATATATATTTAAGGGGGAGCATAGTATAAAATTAAGGGGGAGAAGAAATATAAAATATTCAACCTGGATATCTTTTTGAAATGACAAAGGGGGAGAAAGAATATAAAATCAAAAATATAAATGAGCTTCATAACATCTTGGTGGCCAGCACTCACTTGCAAAACAAGAATGGCTACAAAAGGTAATCTTCAGGTATGAAACTCACATGCTTTACATTTCCTTATTTCATATTTAGGAAATGTTTGTCATCTTCAAAAAGGGGGAGATTGTTGGATAAATTGGACATTATGATAAATCCCTTTATTTTGATGATGACAAACATTTCATTCTTGTTAATCTAACGTGCTACTTGAGTGTTGCAGGAATGAGGTGGATGACAAAGATCTAGGGAATCTATATGCTTGAATGATTGTAAATGTCATGAAATGTAATCAATTGTAAACTTGTACAAATATATAATGTACAAGTACTTAGACTTCATGTAAATCAAGCGTTAGATCTTCCCTAGCCAATCACCACACCTAGATAGGTCATCCCCTTCAATAGTGTCACATATGCACACTCATACACACACTCAGTGCCTTAATTGAAAGATTGAAATAGGGTCAATCTCGGTCGACAAACTCCTCGACCGAGACACTCTTTGTCGTTAAACTTCTTGACCGAGAAAGACCCAAGTAGTCGTTAGACACAGTAGACAAGGTAGTTGGCAGTTGGAAATGAACGTTGCTAACACTTGATCCAGAGAGCATGTCGGTCGACAAAACTTCGACCGAGTAGGTATTTCGATCAACAATTTCTCGACCGAGATGGACTCTGACAGCAACTGCAGAATAAAGTAACTAGCCGTTACTAATGCAACTAACTTATACCTAACGGTTGGTTAAGCACTTAGAACCCCCTAGAAAGTATCTAGAACGTCCTTAAGCACTTGTAGGCCATTCCTATAAATAGGACATGCCTTAGGACACCTAAATACACCTAAGCTATACTTGTGATACACTTGAGCATACACTAACAATTGGCAATCTATTTTGAGAAATTGAGCAACACTTGCATTGGCGATTTCTCTACTTGCTCTAATTTCGTGTCCTATAGGATAGTATCTCCTATCCACTGCAATCACAGTTCCATACACATTGGTTAGGAGATCTACACGCTTGATATAGGCAAATCAAGCCTTGTGCTTCAAAGGATAAGTTGTAATTTCCTTTTTCCTTCTTGTTCCTTTTATTCTTTGTATTCTCCTTGCTACTCCTAGGGTTGGAGGCTGCGGATTGGAGAAGGTTCTTCTCAGAGGAGAAGGTGGACTTCAAGCTACTTCAAGAAGGCTATTGCAACGAGAAGCTACTTCAAGAAGGCTATTGCAACGGGAAGCTACTTCAGGAGGAAGGCTGCTTCAAGGTTGGTGCAATTACTTCTAGGTGAAGGCTGCTTCAAGGTTGGTGCAATTACTTCAAGGTGAAGGCTGCTTGAAGGGTTTAGGGAAAGAATTGTAATTTTATGTAAAGTCCTTGCGAGGTAATAAAATTAAATTCTTTCCAAATCCCGGTTGGGTAAGCAACCTGGTAGTGGACTGACTACCTTAGTATTTCCTAAGGTAGGAACCACTCTAAATCCTTGTCCCCTTGTCCAATATTCTTGTGATTGGTTGTTTGAGTTAAATAATTGTTAAATTAATTTTAAAACCCTATTCACCCCCCTCTAGTGGTTTTTCAACCCTATTCTGTCCCTCTCTGGCTTCGGGATGAGCTATCAAACCTACCTCAGCTCCTTCCCACTCGAGAGAAGCACCAAGGGGTGAGCTTGATCTGACCGAAGTCTCTCCTTCCCTGCTAGAGAAAACAACAAACCAGCGGGATCAAGCCAGGAGCGTCCGGTCAGTGTAGATCAACCCAGGAATGCCAGATCGGTGTAGATCAATATGATCCATTGATCCAGTCAGATCCGGCCATTGATTGAGGTTATTCCTTTCTTTTTATTTAGTTATTCTTTTTATTACTCAAGAAAATACATTACCTTAGAAAAATCATAAAAGATGCTAGGAATATCGGATGGTAGCAAACTTATATACCATTTTGATCAGAAAAATACCATGTATCCAAATAAAATGATATCAGGACCTTGATCCGTATCATATTTCAAAAATAGTTCCCTAAAGCCTTAATGACCTCCTGAATTATAATTAATTATTGATCATAGTTTTCCTTGATGACATCTGACCTTCCAAAATGTTTTTAACCTTAGATGTAACCTTGTTTCCAATATAACTCGAAACACTAATTTAAGCAGATAAATGATGAAATGATTAGAAGAAACTCTAAATCTAATTTTCTCTCTCTACATGTAATTGTATATACATCTTTTTATCTAATCTAGTATTATTAAATGATGTTTGGTGACCAGGATTGGTCCTAAACCCTTGAACGAACCCTGATGTCATGAATGATTAATATGTTAGGGTTGCTTTCCCCCTTTTTTTCCAACCATCTTAGAAACCCTAGTTTTTTGAAATCTTCTAATTGATTAATTAAATACTATCATTTAAGAAAACGAAGTAATGATATATCAGACCTGATAATATATCTAAACTCAATTAAAATATGGGAAATCCCTGATCTAGATTAAGATAACATAAAAAGGAATAATAACTAAGGACATATCTTAGCCTTGGTCACATGTACCAATTGTATTATTTTACCCTTTCTTTCTGTGCAGGGTGACTTATTTCTTGTTGATTCTAAATTCTTGGATATCTGATCTAAACAAGAAGGTACATGGTCTTATAAGTATAAGACTAGATTTCTGGTTGCCTATGATACGTAATACCTTGAATGCTCGTATTTAAATATAATTACTTGGTTGACTAGTATGAGTTATACTTCGCCAAACCTAATAGAACATAAATAGTTATGATGGGTTGTAGCTACTAGAGCACATAGCCTAGTGTGGATGTATGTTGCCTAACATGGATGTATGATTCCTTGGCCCATGTTAGATGTATGATGAAATTCTATTGCCCACACTAGATGTAAGGAAAGTGCAATAGGTGTAGTACAACCACATCATAATGAATGTAATAAAAGACTGTTTACTTGATTTTCGCCTTAAGAAATGGTTTTATCTCTCTTTCCTTCTTTTTCAAATATTTTCCTTTAAGCAACCTTATTAGTATAACCTTTACCACGTACCAACTTTGTTAATGTTTTTGTTTCTCGTATTTTCTAGGTACAAGGAACAATTGACAACAAAGTGAAATGCATGCTCTAAGTACCTGAAGGCATAAAATAATAAACATGGAGGATATATTAGATATATCTATTCCACTTCTCTTATTTCTTGCTAGATGTTAGTTTATTTCTTTTCCTAGTTGATGTTGAGGATGATTGAGATCCTATGTAATAAAGTTAACTTTCTCTAGAACAATATTTTCTCTCCATATATAATGACTTTATTTTATCTATATGAATGAATGTTCGTGTGGCATTATATGCTGATGTGGACTAGATCTTGGCTAAATCTCTATTTTTAGTTGACTACCTTAATCTCTTATATTTTCCCTTTTGACATCTATAGATATGAGTGCACACATATCTATGAATGTCACTATGGAAAGTATATACAAATTGGGGGGCGTCACAGTTGGTATCAGAGCCAATGTTCACACATCAAGTCACATGAGCTTCATTCACCCTATTTTGAGTCTAGGGTAGTCCTTGAGTTAGGGATGTGAAGGGTGGAGATGTGTAGGATAGCATCTTCCATGGGTCTGACTAAAGTCTCTAAGCCACTTAGTTTGGCAATCACGAGGCTACCTTTATGGAAGTATAAGTCTACCTGGCCAATACCCTAAGTGTCTCCTATTCTTGGGATTACCTTAATTTAGGAACCTTCTCATCTATAGATTTTCCCTCTCATCCATTCTATAGGAAAAATTTCCTTCTCATCTATGTTTTAAAATAAAATTTCCCTCTTACCTCTGTTATAATGTTAGGAAGGAGTCTCTCTATTTAGAAAGTCCTAAGGATCGACTGATAAGGATTTTAGGATATCCTCCATAAATCACAACATTAAGAACATTAATAATTGATAAAGGAGAATAATGAAATATCATGTCATAATAATAATGATAATGACGAGAATAATTGTTGAAGTAATAAATATAACACGTTCAAATTAATTTCAGGATGCCTACTAAGATTCGTAACTCTAAGGCCTCAGAAGAATCATCCTCTAAGAAGAGAAAAGAGCCTAAAACCTCCGAAGTACCTGATCCCGAAACTATGGCCAAAGAAAGGTTGGAGGAACAAAAGAAAATCCTACTAGACTTCATGGAGACTCTTGCCACAAAAGGAACCCCTAAACCTAGCTCTAGGAAAAAGGAGGTGACAGTGATATACTTCATTAAGCTCAACCATGACTCCTTTTGGGGGGAAGATTAGCCTAAGGTCATGGATAAGGATGAGGTGTGGATCCTTTCCATAGAAAATGCCTTTCATACCCTAGAAGTACCCAAAGAAAAGAAGTTCAAATTCGCCACCCATTTGCTTAAAGGAGGGGCGAAGATCTAGTGGGAGAACTATGGTGGGAACCGGGGAGAGGAAGTAGATAACTTGGGGTAGGAAGCCTTCAAGACCCTCTTCACCGACCGTTTCATGCCCATAACTGAGAGGAAGAGGAAAGAGAAGATGTACATGGAGCATAGGCAGGGTAGTCTCTCAGTGGCCGATTATACCCAAAAGTTTAGGCTTCTGGAATGCTATGCCCCTATCCGGACTGGGGACCGCCTCACTGAGCATTATGTAGACTGTCTCTCCGCACACCTGAAAACCCTAGTTATAGCCTCTCATCCCCGAAGCATTGATGAAGCCCTAGACATGGCCCTTAAGTAGGAAAGGGAGCAGGGATTGCAAAAGCCTTCTAGCATGGGATATTTAGGGTTAACCACCACTAAGGAAGAGAAGTTCAAGAAGTTCCACCCCGACCATAATAAAGGATCAGGAAAAGGAGGAGGTTCAGGGAAGAAAGGATAGAAAAATAGCAAGTTGATGGATTATCACAACAAATGGAAGACTTGTGGATGAGGACATGATGGGCCTTGTCGCTACACCAAGTTGGTCTGCTACAACTGCAAGAAGGAGGGACATTTCCTTGCCAAGTGTCCTAATGGATCTATCCTTGGCAAACCTCCACGGGGTGCGCCACCCCCTCAGGGACACCGCAATGCTAGGGTGTTCGCGGTAACAACAGAGGAGGCTAGGGCAAATTAGAACCAGCTTGTCAAAGGTAACCTTCAATCTTTTTTGTATATCTAATATCTTGTTCAAATGCCTTCAGATATTTAAAGTATAATTATATTGTGTAGGCATTGTTTTCTTGAATAGACATCCTATTAAAGCATTATTTGACTCTAGATCCACAAATACTTTTATCTCTTGAAATCCGGCCTCAATGTTGCACTTACATATAAGGGACTTGGGATACATTCTGGATGTGTCAACTCCTAGTGGCAAAATATTCACTACATTATAGAAAACTGATGTTCTCCCTCTACAATTTGAAAATCATGATATGCCCTTTGAATTCATTCTCTTAACCATGGAAGACTTTGATATTATTCTTGGCATGGATTGGTTATACACATATCATGCTCACATTAACTGTAGAAACAAGATGGTAGATCTCTCTCAACCTCATTCCTCTCCTATAGTGATCCCTCAGGGAAGTAGATTCTATAATAATGTAATAACTTCCTCTCTTAAAGAAAAAAAATCTCATATGTAAAGGATGTAAAGTCTTCCTCGCATTCGTCTTAGAGACCAGTCCTGACAATGGGCTTGTAGAAAGATTGGAGGTGGTATGTGATTTCGTTGACATATTTCTGGAGGAGCTTCCTGGGCTGCCACCAAACAAAGACATTGAGTTCTCCATAGATATTCTTCCTGGAACCACTCCGATTTCTAGGGCACTGTATAGGATGGCACCAGCTGAGATTATGGAGCTGAAGAAATAATTATAAGAACTTCTTGATAAGGGTTTTATCCACCCTAGCGTTTCCCCTTGGGGTGCACCTGTCCTTTTTGTTAAAAAGAAAGATGGTTCAATGTGGATGTGTATTGACTATCGCATGTTGAACCAAGCTACCATTAAAAACAAGTATCCTCTCCCTCGTATTGATGACCTCTTTGATCAAATTCATACTGCTAAAGTTTTCTCAAAAATTGATCTTCGTTCTGGCTACCATCATCTTAAAGTTAAGGATTCAGATATATCCAAGTCTGCTTTTCGAACTCGTTATGTGCACTATGAATTCCTGGTGATGTCGTTCGGGTTTACCAATGCACCTGGTGTATTCATGAACTTGATGAACAAAGTCTTCCAACCTTATCTTGATGAGTTTGTTGTTGTCTTCATTGATGATATTCTGATCTATTCTGATTCTATGGAGAAACATCGAGAGCATTTGAAGTATGTCCTTGAGATTCTTCAAGCCCAGAAATTCTATGGTAAGCTTTCTAAATGTGAATTCTGGATTGACAAAGTTATGTTTCTTGGTCATGTCATTTTTGGGGGTAACATATCTATTGATCCCACTAAAGTATATGTTATACTTGATTGGCAACCTCCTCGTAATCCTTATGAAATTTGGAGTTTCTTAGGTCTGGCTGGATATTATCATTGTTTTATTCTGAATTTCTCCAAAGTGGCACTTCCTCTCACTAAGCTTACTCGAAAGGACGAGCATTTCATTTGGTCAGCTACTTGTAAGTCTAGCTTCCTCAAATAGAAGTTGACGTCAACACCTGTCCTTGTACTACCCTTAAGAAATGAAGGATTTGTGATATTCACGGATGCTTCCCGACATGGTCTAGGGTGTGTCCTATAGTAGAACGGGAAAGTAGTGGCCTTCACTTCCAGACAACTGAAACCCAATGAATTGAATTACCCTACGCATGATTTGGAGTTAGATGATATCATCCATGCACTCAAAATCTAGAGGCACTACTTGTACGAGGTAACATTTGATATTTTCACCGACCATAAAAGCCTCAATTACATTCTTACGCAAAAGGACTTGAATCTGTGGCAACGACGATGGATCGAGTACTTGAAGGACTATGACTTCACTATTAGCTACCATCCAGGTAAGGCCAATGTAGTTGCAGATGCTCTTAGTAGGAAAAGAGCTATTTGTGCGTCCCTGTCTGTACCCGAATGGAGGAACATGGAGGACCTAGCAAGTTGGAGACCACAATCGTTGGTTGATTGTATGCATGTCAATAACATCTCCATCACATCCAACCTGCATTCTAAACTTTTAGAGGCACAAAAAGCTAGTCCCGAGCTTGTAGAGCTCTCCTCTCTCCTAGCTAAACCTCATACACATTTGTTTGTGGGTCTTAATGGTGGTCTTCGATACAAGAATCATATGTGGGTCCCTGAGCAGTCAGCTGTAAAGACAACCATTCGTAGTGAGGCACATGGGTCCAAGTACACAGTTCATCCCGGCATAACGAAGATGTACAAAGACCTACAACATCAGTTTTGGTGGAGAGGCATGAAGCACGACATTGTAGATTTTGTGTCCAGGTGTCTGACATGCCAAAGAATTAAGGTCGAGCATCAAAGACCAGGTGGTCTACTGCAACCCCTCGAGATCCCAGAATGGAAATGGGAACATATCACTATGGACTTTGTAGTGGTATTACCCAGGACTAGGAGGGGGTACGACATTGCATGGGTCATCGTGGATCGCCTCACCAAGTCATCTCATTTTCTACCTGTGAAGACTAATGCGAACGTTTTTGAGTTGGCCGACCTTTATATACGGGAGATTGTACGTCTACATGGAGTTCCAGCATCCATTGTCTGGAACTGGGACCCAAAGTTCACTTCAAAGATATGGAAATAGGTTCAAGAAGAATTGGGCACCAAGTTGAACTTCAGTACAACTTATCATCCGCAAACAGATGGACAGTCAGAATGAATAGTGCAGATTCTGGAGGATCTTCTACGAGCTTGTGTGCTTGATTGGGAAGGCTCGTGGGACCATTACCTGCCTTTAGCTGAGTTCACCTATAATAATAGCTAACAAGTGAGTATTGGGATGCCACCATACGAAGCTCTCTATGGCTGACCGTGTAGATCTCCATTACATTGGGACGATGTCAGAGATCACACCTTGATGAAATCCGAGGAGATGCAACTATATGCAGATAAGGTTGCAATGATCAGGTAGAGAATGAAGCGAGTACCGGATAGGCAATAATCATATGCAGATGCTCACTGACAGGAACGTCAGTTCAAGGAAGGTGATCATGTCTTTCTGAAAATCCGACCTATTCGATCTTTGGCCAAGAATAAAGGAAAGCTCATTCCTCGTTATGTGGGGCCCTTCGAGATCCTTAAAAGGGTTGGAGAATGTGCCTATCGCCTTGCTTTTCCACCCCAGTATAGTGCCATGCATAATTTCTTTCATGTATCTAATCTGAAGCCTTTTGTCAAAGACCCCAGTCACATTCTGAATCATGAGCTTCTCAAGCTGAAAGATGATGTATCTTATGCTGAATCACCAATCAAGATCCTTGATTTAAAGACAAAGGAGCTTCACAATAATCGGCATATAGATATGGTGAAAGTTCTCTGGAGCCACCATGATCAAACTGATGATACATGGGAGCTCAAGTCTGAAGTCGAGCGGAAATATCCACATCTCTTTCATGCTGCTTGAATTTTGAGGACAAAATTCTTAAAAGGAGGGGAGAATGTGACAAAGTGATTTTTTATAATATTTTTCTCTCTCTTAAAAGTTTATTATCAAATTTTGTTGACCAATATACCCTCATAAAATTTCCTCACTCAATTGAACAAAATTTTGTCACAAATTGTAAAGAAAATGCAAACCCTAGAATGCTATGATGATAAAATACATGTGTTAATGTATTTAGTAAATGACCATATCAAATTTTGGAATATGGATCTTAACCTTATACCAAAGCTTCATGACGACCTTATAGAACTACCCCTAGAATTTTTTGGCAATCAGATCAACCAATTGGGAGATATGACCAATTTAATTTGATGCATATTCCATTTCATTTGAACCCTATGACCTAAGTTCCAAATTTTCCGTGTTATTTAAATGTGTCACACATCCCTGTAGAGCTTGGGCACAGACCTTGGTTCAGGCCATGTTTTTCAGGCTATTGATCAGTGATCTAGCGGGGGAGACTTCATCTCCTACCTCCCGCAAAGGGTGGGGAGACATGAAGCGACCCGAGCCTCAGCCAGGCCCCATCTCATCCACCTTTTTGAATATCTATTCGCGTAGATATCTTCATCTTGCAATTTCGTGGCTGGCCATAGCAATTTTGACCGGATCTCATGCGCTGTTGCACCAACCCAATAACTGACCTCAGCTTTCTCTCAATCTGGCGGCGGGGCTTTTAGGGCTTCATCGCCAAGCCTCCCAAATGCCTATTTAACCCCTCCAATAGCTCTGCAACACCCCCTTTACTCTTTTCCCTGCATCGATTGCGAGATAGACACCCCGAGCATACACCCCCTTCCCACCTTCTTCAACCTTCAGCTACCACCACCAATCGAGCTCCTCAACATCCCCCACTCCCTTCTAACCTCACCCTCACACTCGTCAAGACCCCATGCATCTCCCCGTAACAACCACGAGATCCCAGATCACCTCCCACTCCAAAAAGGCCTCGGCTCTGGCGACCTTGCCTTCCCACAAGGCGGCGACGAGCTAAGCAGGGCCTTTCACCCTATTCTGAGCCTCTCTGGCTTTGGGACGTGCTATCGAACCTACCTCAGCTCCTTCCCACTCGTGAGTAGCACCAAGGGGCGAGCTTGATCTCGCCGGAGTCCCTCCTTCCCTGCTAGAGCAAGTAGCAAACCAGCGAGATCAAGCCAGGAGCGTCCAATCAGTGTACATCAACCCAGGAATGTCAGATCAGTGTAGATGAATTTGAGCCATTGATCCAGTCAGATCCGGCCATTGATTGAGGTTATTCCTTTCTTTTTATTTAGTTATTCTTTTTATTACTCAAGAAAATACATTACCTTAGAAAAATCATAAAAGATGCTAGGAATATCGGATGGTAGCAAACCTATATACCATTTTGATTAAAAAAATACCATGTATCCAAATAAAATGATATCAGGACCTAGATCCGTATCCTATTTCAAAAATAGTTTCCTAAAGCCTTAATGACCTCCTTAATTATAATTAATTATTGATAATAGTTTTCCTTGATGACATCTGACCTTCCAAAATGTTTTTAACCTGAGATGTAACCCTATTTCCAATATAACTCGAAATGCTAATTTAAGTAGATAAATGACAAAATGATTAGAAGAAACCCTAAATCTAATTTTCTCTCTCTACATGTAATTGGATATACATCTTTTTATCTAATCTAGTATTATTAGATGATGTTTGGTGACCAGGATTGGTCCTAAACCCTTGAACGAACCCTGATGTCATGAATGATTAATATGTTAGGGTTGCTTTCCCCCTTTTTTCCAACCATCTTAGAAACCCTAGTTTTTGGAAATCTTCTAATTGATTAATTAAATACTATCTTTTAAACAAACGAAGTAATGATAGATCAGACCTGATAATATATCTAAACTCAATTAAAATATGGGAAATCCCTGATCTGGATTAAGATAACATAAAAAGGAATAATAACTAAGGACATATCTTAGCCTTGGTCACATGTACCAATTGTAATATAGTACCCTTGCTTTCTGTGCAAGGTGACTTATTTCTTGTTGATTCTAAATTCTTGGATATCTGATCTAAACAAGCAGGTACGTGGTCTTATAAGTATAAGACTAGATTTCTGGTTGCCTATGATACGTAATACCTTGAATTCTCATATTTGAATATGATTGCTTGGTTGACTAGTATTAGTTATACTTCGTGAAATCTAATAGAACATAAATGGTTATGATGGGTTGTAGCTACTAGAGCACATAGCCTAGTGTGGATGTATGTTGCCTAACATGGATGTATGATTCCTTGGCCCATGTTAGATGTATGATGGTATTCTATTGCCCACACTAGATGTAAGGCAAGTGTAATATGTGTAGTACAACTACAGCAAAATGAATGTAATAAAAGGGTGTTTACTTGATTTTTGCCTTTAGAAATGGTTTTATCGATGTTTCCTTCTTTTTCAAATATTTTCTTTTAAGCA
>OY856409.1:1321628414-1321820914 GCA_963693085.1 Alisma plantago-aquatica | reverse complement strand
TCTTGGTATCATGTAGAGCAAATAAAATGAGAGGGGCATCTCATTTGTATTACTTTGAAGGTGAGAGAATCTTGATATTAAAATAATCAAGATTTAAGGTTAATTGAAACCTTAATTCAATTTAATGCAAAAATAAATATATTAATTGAAGAGCCCTTTAACCAAAATGTGAGGTATGAATTTTCAAGAGAATGGGCGACCATGTGCCTTGAAAAGGCACGAAAATATCCAAAGGAAGTTGATAACTCACTCACAATATTATAAGAAAAAGAATTATCCACTCACTTATGGATATTAGTATAATATGTTTAAGGTGCTTAATTTCTTTTCTTTTAATTCTTGGATAATGAAGACGTTTTGCAAGTGGGAGAAGATGGCTTCGTGGGCAAGGAATTTAGGGGAAGAGGCAGCACTAATTTTGGAATTTAAAGATTTTTATAAGGCATTTTCTCTCTCATTGATTTTCTTATAAAAACACCTTTTACAACTCAAATCAAAGGCTTTTTCGAACTCACTTCCTCTCTTTGCTTGCAAAAACGACCAAGGGAGCTAGGAGAAACAGGAGGAAGACCCCCAACATTTTGGTAAGCTTCTTGATCTTCTTTCACCTTGATTTCATGGTGGAAATCACAAAACAATGCATGATTTCTTCTCTATTTCACTCCATCTCCAATCCTAGCCAATCTTTTCACTCCAAAGCTTGAGGACGAGCCTTGGGAGAGTTGCAAAAGCTTCCTCCACCATTTTTGACGTGAAGTTCCAAGCTGTGAATCTCAATTGGAGGCGGGTTATATAACTTAAACCCTTAAATGTTGTTATTGCATTCAATTCTCCATTATTTGTTGAACGTTTTGTTCTATTTGAAATTCCCTTGATCCATTTCTGTAATTACCATGAAAATGGCAGTATCTTTTGAATGAATGAAGGTAGATGATGATGACATCATCTTGGGAACGCAATCCAACAAGTTTCCCTTGCAAACGGTTGTGAAGATCTTGGTCCAAACGGTTTCACCAAACCGTTTGGAGACTAAACAGTTTGCAAATTGTTTAGAGTCTTGAACCCCAAACCATTTAGGATGGGTGACCATTTGGATGGGTTAACCATTTGAGGTCAGGACCCTAGTACTTGTTGGATGAGGATCTAATAGTTCCAATTGATTGAATCAATGTATGGACAATCATCTAATTAGAAACCCTAATCTGGTTGAGTGCTGATTTTGCAATTGATTAATTTAATTCTTTGGGTTGATTAACCCAAACGGTCTCAAGACCATTTGGAGATCACCCAAATGGTCTCAATACCGTTTGTAGGTCAACCAAGATCGTTTGGAGGTCTAGGGTTAAGTATGGTTGAGTTTTTGAAGGTCCAGAGATAGCAAATGGTAATGCAATCAATAGTTCAATTGTTGATCAATCTAATGATCTAAACCTTAACTGAATTTCACAATTTTAAGTGATGGGATGGGGAAAACGGTCTCAAGACCGTTTGGAGGTCATCCAATCGACCTTAAGACTTTTTGGGGTCAGGTCATGCCCAATTTGAATGATGGTCCAATAATTTCAAAGCAATTAGTTCCACAATGTCTAATATTGAACGTTCATCGATTTCAACCCTAATTCAATTGGGTTCAAAACCCTAATTGATGATCAATTGAAAGTCTAATCAATTGAAATATGATTCATTAAGCTCAATTTAAGTATGGTGCTTAGGTTCAATTGATGAGTAATTACATGGATTAAATTGATGAAGGAATTAATCTTGGAAACCCTAAATCAATATGAGTGGTTGAGACCATTTTTGGTCCAATCGGTTTTGAGGAGTTTTGGACCAAATGATCTCAAGACCGTTTGTGTTACAACCCCAATTTTGCATATGTTTTCATTGTTGAAATGTAAAGATTTTATGTATCAGACTTAATTAAAAAGGTTATATGCTTTGCTTCAAACAATGGATTACTTTGCAAATATCCCTTTTGATAGGAATTTCATGATTCTTATTATTATATTAATCCAATAATGGATATAAAAGAAAAGAAAAGTCCAAATATTAGAAAAGATACAAGATAATGAATATTAAGCAAAGTAGTTATGGGAATTATGTAAAAATCTCTAGAAGGTGGCATTAATGGCCAAAATTGAGTAAATTTTGTTTGCATGTAAACTTTAATGAAACGAATAAGAAAGGAGAATTAAAAAGAAAAAGGATTTGCTTAATAAAAGGAGTAATATAAGAAAAGGATAAATATAAAAGGAAAAGGCAAAAGGATTTTTCCCAATGGGATATTTCATACCTTTGGGGGTTCCTTGAGGTCCAAGGAATCCAAGATGATAAGATAATGGCAAAATAAAGAGGAAATATCAATCGATTTGGTTTTATTAATGAATAAGTTGCATATGAAGGAAACGCCTTTTTCTTTGGAGTTTGGGGCTCAATTTTGGTATGTGAGTAGAAAACGTCAAGATGAAGTTTCCCTTAAAATTTGGGATCAAAAGGATATTCGGTTTAGGAGTTATTAATTTTACAAGTTATCCTAAAGAGAGGTGATAATCTTTAAATCGAATTAAATGTCACATTTATCTGAAACCTTGTTCTTGGCGTGAGGCTTAATAGCTGTTGATCCCTGAACCAACGATGGCTGCTCATTGCCTAGTTGAGAAGAATCGGGAATAGGCACAATCTGGTTCGATTTGGATTCTCTTGATGAACGGTCGTTGGGCGGGATTGGAGACAGTCCCGACAGCTTCGGGAGAAAGTTCCCCTTCCAACCGACCTAGCTTTGAAGGCCTTTCCTTCTCTGTACGAGATTTCCCCAAATCAGGGGGGGGGGGGGGGGGGGACACAGGTTTCTATCCCCTATACAAGGGAGGGGTTACAAACCTTGTGCAAGATCCCTAAACTGAGTTCGCGAGAAGAATCCGAGAAGTTTCGAGCATTGAAACTGGAGTCGAGTTGCCAGTTGACCGGCCTGGCTGCCGCTCGCACAGGCGGCCGTTGGCAAGGTACAGGTGGCACAGAGAGGTCTAGCGGTCACGACCCTAGGGAAGATCCTACGCGGTGGTACTCCACAAGCAGAGGCTGTGAGGGCGCAACTCATCCGGCCCCAAGGAGGCGCCGTGGTGGGTTAGGTGGTCGCTGCCCAGCCGTTGCCGCCGTCCTCTGTTTTGCAGAGGAAACAGGGGAGCCGAAGACGCCGTCCGTGCACGGGTTGTGAAGATGACGAAGGGAGGGACCCGGGTGACGGGTTAGGCGGGTCAGAGAAGGATCCGCGAGCCAGGTTTTGCTACAAAGAAAAAAAAAAGAAGGAAAAGGATACGTGTGGCCTCATGATAGGTCCTAAAGGTGATTCCTTTGTGATTTCATAACTAATTATCAATAGCTCAGAAAAAGGCAAACTATATATGATTTTTTATCAGAAAAATACAAGGAATCCATTAAAATTAGTTTTAGAACCTGAATCTGATTGTAGTTTGAAAAGTGGTTAAGGTTGCTAATCATGATGCTTTATAATGTGGAAAACCCTAATTTGATGATTCTATTAAATTTGAGAATATTAATATGGATAATATACAATCAAAATGACCCATGGTGAATGAAAGGACGTTTTTATGTCTAAGTAGATCATCCATGTATTCGATAACCTAATTTGGAGTTTTGATATGTTAATGAGCATTAATGGGCTTAGAAACCCTAATATAGGTGTTTAATGGGTTAATTCAAGTATTATTAACATATTGAGACATAAAGTGAGGTTTGAATCTGATTTAGATGAATACTTGGATGTTTTAGGGTTCTAAATCAAGTATGAATGATAGCGCATCTAGAAACCCTAATTTAGGGTGAAAGAAGAAGAAAAACTTTGTTTATTTTTGAATTATGGAAAAAGGTTGCTAAATAATGATCTAAACCTGTTAAGAGTATTAAAATGAGAAATTAATGGTTTTATGTAGTTTTGATAAATTAGGAGTCATAATATTAACAATGGAGGCAAAAACCCTAATTTCCAAGGAAACCCTAAGATTGGAGTAGAAATCCTAAGGAATATGACGAAATTGGATAAATATTAATAAAAGGAAACTTGTGCTTTTATTTTAGGATTTCTATTCACCTTTGCTTTCTTGATTGGGTTTCCTGCATATTTGATTATGTCTCAAAATCTGCAATCAAAGGTATGTGGTTACACTTATGTTTATTCTGACTAGTTTTCCGAGGATTTTATCGATGTTTCCCTTATGGCTTGAAAATAACTGTTGGATGTTTATTTATTTCATGCAACTATAAAGTGACTATGATTATCACTATAAATGTTCATATATAACTGGCTAGATCTGGGTCCACCTATGTTTTCTTTGAAAAGGCTAAAAAAAAGGGGTAATCCTAGAGCAAGGTCTAGGTTACCGAGAGTTAGAAACTGGGCCACTTACGAGTAGTTCCATGAGACTCTTTAGCACACCCTAAGTTAAGGAGTGGTCTACCTATGAGTAGTTCCATGTGACTCAACCCTAGAAACTGGTTCACTTGATAGGTGGATCATGAGGGGTTTAATGGGGACAACACAAAGGATAGGGTACCCTTGGATCGCGGAGTTATATTTAAAATGTAATCTTGGTTGTTAAATGATTAATTGAATGATTACATTGTTATCATAGTTGCACGTTTATTATTTCCCCCACATACCAGCTTCGGCTGACCGACGTTTTGTTTGTCGGTGTTTTAGGTACAAGTCAAAAGGACAAATAGTAAATCGTCATATTGTGAAATACATGAAGTAAAATACAAGGAGGATTAGTTAGAGTAGAATCCTTAAGTGGATAGGAGTTAGAGATCCAAGTTTTCAAAAAGGTATGCAAAAATTTATTTTCTTACAGCTTTTCAATATAGTATGTTAAAATTTGATAATTATTCTTAGTTAATTGCCGAACCTTTGATCCGGAAGATATGGGTGTGGCTTCGACCTCTCGGTCTCCCTTAATTAGGGGTTATCGGGAGGTGGGGTCGTAACATTTGGTATCATAGCTTAGGTTCCTCATTTAACCATTAATAATTATTAAATTTTACAAACTCCATAGAACCCAAGGGAGTTATTAGAGGATTAATCGAAAGATGGAGGTGTCTAGAAAAGGATCACGATCGGGGGCTGGCAATATTTTCCTCCGCACCGCTAGTCGGAATATGAGGACTCCCGGATCTGTGTGACTGCCTGGCCAAAGTCTTAGGGTATGAATCAAAATAAGATACCTTTAGGACTTTCTCATCTTACTCATCCCTTCTCATCACAAATTCTGTTAAGGACCTTAAGGATTAGGGTTTTCTCTCTTTTCCTCACCCTCTTGAGGTATGGGTAAGGTTAATAAGGTCTAAGGAATCCTCTATCAAATTAATGAAAAGCATGTAAATAAGATGTCATGGACATAAGCTTAATAGATTAAGCACAAACTAAAGAGTAGATACATGCTTAGGTCGTATGACATAAGTCGTCATGCCCTCAGAAGAGACCTGAGGCTAGACCTTCTTGTCAGGAGGATAAGTTAGTCTTAGAGATAGACATCTCCATTGCAAGTAGAGACCTGGCATATCCTCTGAGGATGATGCTAACCCTAACCCTAAGTGATGGTTAGAGAGAGATGAGTTGAACCAGGTGTTTGAAGGGACATGCCTTTGGGATGCCATATGATCCATGGGTGACCTAGCACCTTTGGCAACCCAACCCTGGGAAGGGTCGTGCATATTAGAGTGAAGGATAGCTCCTTCATTGTTGAGGTTAGAGAAGAACCTATAGAACCCCATAAGCTGATAGGCACCATGTATGTATCAGTAGTGCGAGCAATAGGTTGAAACCCTGGCCGAGGGAGTTTGATGGAGAGCTTATGTGATAAGTATAAGGGGTTATTAGTTGACCATAAGTTTCATCCAGGTAGGGGCATGCTTTTGAGGTTGATCCTTCATGAAGAGAGGACCTCTAATGGGGAGGTTGGGTTATCTCTAGAGAGAGAAAGAGACACAGCAAGAAGGTTGGAAGCCTAAGACCCCGAGATATGAGGAACAATGGATGATAGTGGTTTCCTCATGATCGATCCCTAGAAGTTGATGATATCTTGGTTGCCTTTAGAGGAGCCAAACCCTAGAAAGAGAATGAGGCTTCTGGCACCTATGAGTCTACGGTATAAGTGTTTACCTTCTGAGAAAGGAAGAAGAAGTTAGGTATACCCTGGAGAGGTTTAGTAACAGGTTATGAGGCCTTGTACCTTGTTGGTTGTCCTTAAGAAGGACCCAACTCTAAGTGTTCTCGAGTTGAAGGATGACAAGGAGTGCATTCCATGGCTTTTGCATGCTTGGTTCGTTGTTAAGAGACTGAGCATGTAGTTGGACACCTAAAAGTGAACCTAGGGTTCCTAGGCCTAAGAGGGGAAGTGGTATACCTAATGCTCATGATGAGAATTAAGTTGCTATAGTTTCGAGCATGGTACTCCTCATGTATAGAGGAAAAGGGAAGTCCCTTAAGTTTAAGGTATGCTTGGTGAACCCCTCCCAGCTAAGTTAATGACATGGGAAGGTATGACCCTGATCTAATGTTGATGGATGAGAACCCAGATGACTTAGCATGGTTTAGTGGCTTACTAGGGTTAAGCATATGGATGTAAACCCTAGACCTAAGGATGTCTGTGACCTTGTGGTCAAGAGTTGTAGTTACCTCCCATCCTGGGAGAGGGACCCTTTTGAAGGGCGTACATCAATTTTTGTGAAAACCTAAAAGAGGTCTCATAGGATCTTGAGAAGCTAAGTGAAAAGTACATGGTATGAGAATGAAACTATAGACCCATAGATATCCATCTCTAATTGCATATGAATGTGTTACCATGGAGGTAACTAGTATGGGGCTTGACCAAGGTGGGTAGGTTGCCATGATCCCTATGAAAGGATGAAAGCCAAGCCATGAATGCAGAAAGAGAGATGATGATGACTTGGGTAAGGTTCTAGGTGAACATGTACTCTAATGGAGAATCCTAAGTCTATCCTAGGGTCAGGTAGGGATAAGACCGATGAAAGTAGGAGTTGCCTGATTCCCCAGTTGCACATGACCATAGGGTCGGGAAGTAACAGCTATCATTGTTTGAGGGCCATGGGTTAGGAGATTGATCACCTTCATGAACTCATGGGACCCAAAGGGCAGATGAGTAGGGCACTCTCTTAATGCATGGGGGAAGAGGGATGACCCCAAAAGTGTCGGCACCCTATAGACCTAGAAGAGATGACCAAGGATTGTGAGGTGACCCAAGTAGGTTCAAAACCAATTTTCCATGGAGGTAACTTGGATATCAAGATGATTGTAATATAGAAGCATAAACAACACGTTTCAACTTAGATTTAAAGGTGTACTGGCAAGGTGGGATGTACCATCTCTACCCTTGGAATAGGAGGAACTCTGTATTTGGACTGCAGCCAAATGCTTATTTCCTCTTGTCATGGGAGTGAGAGATAGGACAATACGCATGCCATACACCAAGGATAAAAGGTGATGTGAGTTGGAATGTTGCTAAGAGGAATGAGGTAGTCACCTTAGGAGGAAGTTTTTATCATGAGCTATGTAGAACTTACAAGTTATACCAGGTTGAGTTTGAGCACCATGATGATGAAATCAGAGAGTGTTCTTAATTGAAGATAGACATAGAGTTTGAGGTGAGATGATAAGTGAAGTACATGGAAGTGTATGTCTTCAATGTTACCAAATACCTAAGGATGTGAAGTGGTAATGGATGCTCTGGTTGAGATATAGCTGCCTAGTTTGGCTAGAAGAGGTTGTTAGGCTAACCCTAAGCTTGGAAAGAAGATATGTTTGGCTAACACTCAGAGGTAACAAGATATGTTGAACAAGTTAATTGTTGTTTAGTTAGCTAGTCTAGTCCTTGATGTAGTGAAAGGATGGTGATGGAACCTTAGATACACCTCTTGGATAGGAAGGTAATAAAACCCTGATAAGTTTGGTTTAGGGTTTCTGAGAAATCGATTTTGAGGAATCATGACGTACCAGAAATCATGATTTTAAGATCACCAAACACCGTGATATTATAAAGATAGTAAATGATTATGGAACTTTGGATGCTTAAGACAAAGCTGCATGTGGCATGTGGCCATGCAAGACAGAAGGTGAAGGATGAGCCCCGGTAACCCAATGCATTGATATAGAGGATAAAGAGTTCGTAAGAGGGAATGGGAGTTCATCATTACGGATGTTGTGATAAGTCTCCCCTGGACCAAGGAAGGTCGAAATGCAATATCATTTATGGTAGGTCACCATACCTAGATGACATGAGAAAGAGAGAGTTCTGTCAAGGGACAAATCTGGTTGGACTACCCATGAGAGAGATGGTCCAACTACACCATGATGTGAGTTCAAAGGTTCTTGAGTTTGACCTAGAGGTTCACTTCCATAAAGTGGAAGTAGGTACATGAAGAACTCAATGTTAGTATAGTTTATCACCCCTAACTAATGGTTAGTATGATCCAGACTAAAGGGCCTGATGAGAGCATATGTGCTCATTCAGGGTGATAGCTAGAGACAGTTCTTGTCCTATGCAAGATATGAAGTTAACAACCATAGCCAATATCAAGATTCAAAGAAGCTCTTAAGAGAGGTTTTGTCGGTCACCACTTCAGTAAGGTGATGTTGGTGAAAGGACCACATGATGGTTAGAAAAGGACCACAGTGCGTGTAGATGAAGTCTCTTTGATCGTGTAATGGCTGAAAGGAGCCTAGAGACGATATGAGTCGTAAGCTGATGCAAAGTAGACTGACATGCAGTTCACTGTGGGGGAATATGTGACATGAAAATCTGACCCCTCTAAGTTATAGCTAAGAAAGTTGAGTCCCCGATACATGGGTCCATTTGAGATGGATTGGTGGAGAATATTATGTTTGACCTTACCCCACAGGATAAAGAAATGTGTGATGAGTTCCAGGTGTCCAACTTAGAGCACTATGTGAGGTACCCAGACCATGTGCCAAACAATGAACCTAGTGAGCCCCAAGGGAGGCTGAAATGGCCGGAGTCACCTGTGCAGTTTATAGATGCTGGGATTAAAGAACTAAGAGAAAATAATATGTAATGATAAAGGTTCTTTGGGAGCGCCATGAGTACGGTAAAGCCACATAGGGGCCAATGATGGACATGGAAAAGTCTTATCCTAAATTGTTTGTTTGCTTGATAGAATTTTGAGGACAAAATTCCTATAAGAGGGGAAGGATGTTACAACCCCAATTTTGCATATGTTTTCGTTATTGAAATGTAAAGATTTTATGAATCAGACTTAATTAAAAAGGTTATATGCTTTGCTTCAAACAATGGATTACTTTGCAAATATCCCTTTTGATAGGAATTTCATGATTCTTATTATTATATTAATCCAATAATGGATATAAAAGAAAAGAAAAGTCCAGATATTAGAAAAGATACAAGATAATGAATATTAAGCAAAGTAGTTATGAGAATTATGTAAAAATCTCTAGAAGGTGGCATTAATGGCCAAAATTGAGTAAATTTTGTTTGCATGTAAACTTTAATGAAAAGAATAAGAAAAGAGAATTTAAAAGAAAAAGGATTTGCTTAATAAAAGGAGTAATATAAGAAAAGGATAAATATAAAAGGAAAAGGCAAAAGGATTTTTCCCAATGGGATATTTCGTACCTTTGGGGGTTCCTTGAGGTCCAAAGAATCCAAGATGATAAGATAATGGCAAAAGAAAGAGGAAATATCAATCAATTTGGTTTTATTAATGAATAAGTTGCATATGAAGGAAACGCCTTTTTCTTTGGATTTTGGGGCTCAATTTTTGTATGTGAGTAGACAAAGTCAAGAGGACGTTTCCCTTAAAATTTGGGATCAAAAGGATATTCGGTTTAGGATTTATTAATTTTACAAGTTATCCTAAAGAGAGGGGATAATCTTTAAATCGAATTAAATGTCACATTTATCTGAAACCTTATTCTTGGTGCGAGGCTTAATAGCTGTTGATCCTTGAACCAACGATGGCTGCTCATTGCCTAGTTGAGAAGAATTGGGAATAGGCATAGTCTGGTTCGATTTGGATTCTCTTGATGGATGATCGTTGGGCGGGATTGGAGACAGTCCTAATAGCTTTGGGAGAAAGTTCCCCTTCCAACCGACCTAGCTTTGAAGTCCTTTCCTTCTCTGTACGGGATTTCCCCAAATTGGGGGGGGGGACATAGGTTTCTATCCCCTATATAAGGGAGGGGCTACAAATCTTGTGCAAGATCCCTTAACATGTTGTCGAGTTCGCGAGAAGAAGCCGAGAAGTTTTGAGCGTTGAAACTGGAGTCGAGTTGCCAGTTGACCGGCCTTGCTGCCGCTCGCATAGGTGGCCGTAGGCAAGGTACAGGTGGCACAGAGAGGTCTAGCGGTCGCGACCCTTGGGAAGATCCTATGTGGCGGTACTCCACAAGCAGAGGTAGTGAGGGCGCAACTGTTCCGGCCCCAAGGAGGCGCCGCGGTGGGTTAGGTGGTCGCTGCCCAACCGTTGCTGCCGTCCTCTGTTTGCAGAGGAAACAGCGGAGCAGAAGACCCCGTCTGTGCACGGGTTGTGAAGACGACGATGGGAGGGACCCGGGTGATGGTTTAGGTGGGTCAGAGAAGGGTCCGCGAGCCAGGTTTTGCTGCAAAGAAAAAAAAAAGAAGGAAAAGGATACGTGTGGCCTCATGATTAGTCCTAAAGGTGATTCCTTTGTGATTTCATAAATAATTATCAATAGCTCAGAATAAGGCAAACTATATATGATTTTTGATCAGAAAAATACAAGGAATCCATTAAAATTAGTTTTAGAACCGAAATATAATTGTAGTTTGAAAAGTGGTTAAGGTTGCTAATCATGATGCTTTATAATGTGGAAAACCCTAATTTGATGATTCTATTAAATTTGAGAATATTAATATGGATAATATACAAGCAAAATGACCCATGGTGAATGAAAGGACGTTTTTATGTCTAAGTAGATCATACATGTATTCGATAACCTAATTTGGAGTTTTGATATGTTAATGAGCATTAATGGGCTTAGAAACCCTAATATAGGTGTTTAATGGGTTAATTCAAGTATTATTAACATATTGAGACATAAAGTGAGGTTTGAATCTGATTTAGATGAATAATTGGATGTTTTAGGGTTCTAAATCAAGTATGAATGATAGCGCATCTAGAAACCCTAATTTAGGGTGAAAGAAGAAGAAAAACTTTGTTTATTTCGAATTATGGAAAAAGGTTGCTAAATAATGATCTAAACCTGTTAAGAGAATTAAAATGAGAAATTAATGGTTTTATGTAGTTTTGATAAATTAGGAGTCATAATATTAATAGTGGAGGCAAAAACCCTAATTTCCAAGGAAACCCTAAGATTGGAGTAGAAATCCTAAGGAATATGACGAAATTGGATAAATATTAATAAAAGGAAACTTGTGCTTTTATTTCAAGATTTCTATTCACCTTTGCTTGCTTGATTGTGTTTCCTACATATTTGATTCTGTCTCAAAATCTACAATCACAGGTATGTGGTTACGCTTATGTTTATTCTGACTAGTTTTCTGAGGGTTTTATCGATGTTTCCCTTATGGCTTGAAAATAACTGTTGGATGTTTATTTATTTCACTATAAAGTGACTATGATTATCACTATAAATGTTCATATATAACTGGCTAGATCTGGGTCCACCTCTGTTGCTTTGAAAAGGCTAAAAAAAAGGGGTAATCCTAGAGCAAGGTCTAGGTTACCGAGAGTTAGAAACTGGGCTACTTACGAGTAGTGCCAATAGACTCTTTAGCACACCCTGAGTTAAGGAGTGGTCTACCTATGAGTAGTTCCATGTGACTCAACCCTAGAAACTGGTTCACTTGATAGGTGGATCATGAGGGGTTTAATGGGGACAACACAGAGGATAGGGTACCCTTGGATCGCGGAGTTATATTTAAAATGTAATCTTGGTTGTTAAATGATTAATTGAATGATTATGTTGTTATCATAGTTGCACATTTATTGTTTCCCTCACATACCAACTTCCGCTGACCGACATTTTGTTTGTCGGCATTTTAGGTACAAGCCAAAAGGACAAACAGTAAATCGTCATATTGTGAAATACATGAAGTAAAATACAAGGAGGATTAGTTAGAGTAGAATCCTTAAGTGGATAGAAGTTTGAGATCCAAGCTTTCAAAAAGGTATGCAAAAATTTATTTTCTTACAACTTTTCATTATAGTATGTTAAAATTTGATTATTATTCTTGGTTAATTTCCAAACCTTTGATCCGGAAGATATGGGTGCGGCTTAGACGTCTCGGTCTCCTATAATTGGGGGTTATCAGGAGGTGGGGTCATAACAGTTTGGGACTAAACGGTCTCAAGACCGTTTGGTAGCAAATGATCCCAAACCAATTGAGACTCAAACAATCCCAAGTACATATGTTCTATACGGTTTCAAGCACCAACTTTGCTAAACGGTTTCAAACCGTTAGACCAAGACTGTTTGGAGGTCTAAACGGTCTTAGACCATTTGGAGGTATTTCAAGCAAGACCATTTGAGGTCTGGTTGGTCAAGACCGTTTGCGGTCTAAGTGACCAGGACTGTTTGGAAGTAATTAACCAAAAACCGTATGGACAATTAAGGTGATTAAAGCTCAATTATTTAATTGGTCATTACATGATGTAAATTAAGGGTGATTATAGTAATTGTACCCTTAATAAGATAGGGTGATTAGTATCTCTTGAATGATTTATCTTTAATGATTATAGAAGTAATGACATAATACATTGTGTCAACTTTCATTCAAGTTGAGTTGACCTAATCTAATCAAGTCTGAAGTAAGTATCACCTTATAGAGGATGAGATAGAGAGAGGACTTCCTACTTGAATGATAGTGATGTAGTGGTTAAGTCTCAACACTTCCTACATTAATGAATGTGTAATTAGGGTATCATCCTTGATAAAGAGATAATGAACCCTAATTAGGAAGGTTGATGAACCCTAACCCTAATTTAGGGAAATGCTAGGTGTAATCCTAATATATGGTAGGGAAGTAACCCTAATTGAGGGTGATGAATTGAGTAATCCTAATTTAAGGTTATGAAATGTAAAATCCTAAATTAGATGAATAGTAAACCCTAATTGTGGGTTATTCAATGTGAAACCCTAATCTAGGGTAATGTCATGAGAAACCCTAAATTAGAATAATGTTATGTGGAACCCTGATGCAATGATGTGATGTGAGACTCAAATCCAGGGTGATGCCATGTAATGATATATGAAACCCCAGTAATGGTATAATGATCAACACACTAAAGTATGGTGTGGCTAATATAATCAAGTAAGATGAGAATGTTACACCCAATATGGGTAAAATTGATAAATCATATGAATGGTAATGCTGATACTCAAAGGTGTAAGGGTATAAGGGACAAGATGATGCCTAGATTATTATATATCTAACTTTATACATGTGTAACAACCCTATACACCTTACAAAGATGAGGTTGTGAAATTTTTAGGAATGATGTATGTAACACTAAATAATGATGTGGTTAACATCCTAAGAGTTGAAATATCTAGAGGGGTTGATAATGGTTTCTTCTATATCAACAATGCCTAACCATTGGATAAGTCCATATCATTAAAGATAACTGGACTATTCTAATATGTGACCTATGGACTATATGATGAAAGTGATAGGTGAGTAGTTAAAAGTATTAAGAGGGAATTACCTTAATACAAGATAAGTTGGCAAAATTAGGTGAGTTAGAAAGTAATAAGTAAAGTGATATGTCGAGACATGATAGTTATCATGTATTTAGCATTTCAGGGTTGACATACCTTGATGCACCTCAAATCCAATATACTTGGATAAGAAACACAAGAAGTGTGTGTTATGTAAATTATTACAATAAAGATGTAATAAATTCAGTGCACTTTGACAAGTGTTGACTAACATTATGAGAAAGGGGATTAAGTCAAGATAATGGGTATGATATAACCATACCATGGAAAGGTTGAGAGATGAACTCATACCTTGAATTGATAATCATTGAATGCTATATGATGAGAGTAATGATCATGAGTAAATACCTATGATACCATTAAATGCTTCGAGAGGAGTGGAGCAATATATTAGGGTGGGATAGATAATATAATCATGAAACCCTAATTAATGTGATATGGGAAATCCTAACCCTAAATTGGGTAATGGAATGGAAAATCCTATTTGATAGTAAACCTTAATCCTGATAAAGGAATGGTGGTGTTACTAGTGTATCACATGATGTTATAAGTGACTTTTATGACTGTTATCATGTCTATTAATCATACAGATACCATGAGATGATGAACATAGCCATATTTGACCTATGACAATTATATAATGAAAATGTCGATTGGCCTTGTGTGCCTTAATGTTGTTGTTGCCTAGTAAAAGTAACAAAATGTGTATGGAATTTATGAGTCACATGAGTAAGTTGTTGCCTAGTGAGAGGTGACAAGACACTTAATGGGCCTTGTGAGCCATGTGAGATGCTTGTGTAAAAAGTATCATGTATACCTGGGTCTGAGGACCTAGAGGTAATAGTTACCTAACAAGTGGTAACAGTGATTAGTGATGAACTAAGGGTATGAATACCCAGTTATGATAAGTAAGCTAATGATGTTGCTATAAGATGTGAAGTTTCAAGGAATGAGATAAGGGATTAAAATCCCAGTGCATTATAAGTTCTGGTATAGCAATAGATAAGAGCTTACATATTTCTTTGTAGCATTTATCATAATAATTCCTATTTGAGAACTTGACTAATGGTAAACAAATATGCTAATGTACTTAATTAATCAAGTGAAATCATATCATGTAGAGCCTTGACCATAGATCCATCATCGTCAGTAATTTGGTGATGGTGAAACGGGTTGCTCTGCGGCAAAAACCCGGAATGCATATTTTGAATATGTGGGCGTAATGGGTGAACATATCCTTACGTCCTAATGGGGGAATTGATAGAAGGTAAACATTAAACCTCTCAATCCTTCATTATTTGTACTGGGATGGATATATCACAAATCTCCTAATGATCGGGATAGATGAAGTACACATCTCACAATAATATTAATGCCGGATCGATGGAGGTAAACATGAAATCTCTTGATTGTGAAGAGAGTGCAGCATGCCACTGTAACTCTATAGCGAAGTTGCCAATATACCATGGAAAGCTATCTAGCAGAGACACAATATGTCCTGCATGTGGCCTTGCACTGACCGAGATGTGGGAGGTTTTGCAAGCTGGCTCTTCCATTGACCTTGTATGGTACCGATTTTGACTTTGTAATGGTCGGTTGGAGTATGAGTGGTATACCTCATCTCCTTAGGGCATAATTTTGATTGTAAAATGTAATCAACCATATATCATGTTTGCTTAAGGTTTGAATATAGGAATTTACTGGCTGATATTACATTTCTTTTATGCATCTCTAGTTGATAGATGTAGTTTATATCTCTTCATATTCATTGCAAGTAGATGGATGAATTATGATTCTACCATGGGTAGATGCAATATCCTCCTTAGGAAAGGAGATTACTTTACACCGTTCATACAATGACTAACTCTGTTGTTAATATATAAGAACTCCTACTCAGTTTTATTTTAATAATTTGCAATAATAATGTTTTGGCGGAGAGTTATATCTCCTGTTGGGGCAATTTACAATTGTCTCACCCCCATGGGATCTAACATTTTAGGCAAACACATGAGAAGAAGCATGAACCCTATAGCAAGGGAAAAGCAGTAGCAGCATCAACAAGGACAACAGTGATAACGCAGGTGGAGGCATTGGCTACCAAGTTTTGTATAGAAAGTCCTATGTGTCATCTCTGTACTCTCAGGTCCTCCGATTCAGTAGATAGTGCTTTTAATGAGTCGATCTGAGATTTTGGTTTTATGCCTCGAGGTTTTTATGATGTCTGTATATAATGTTAACAGGGCAGTTGTTGTATGTAATCCTCGAGGAGAGATGGTACAAGTTATGTACTTTTGAACCAGGATGTATATGTAATACTTTGGTTCTTGTTATAAGAGTTTCCTAGAATTGGATCTCTTTGCAAAAAGTTTTAATTTTTAGTGATTTTCAGTAATCCGCTGCAAATAATTCATTTTCCCTTAAATAAATCTTGTTTTGTAAGTTGGATGCCACAATTTAGTTGTATTAGAGCTCTAGGTTCACTGAGTCTACAGAGACATAACATTATGACTGTTGCGTCTGTTCTAGTATCTTCCAGTGTATCTGATAGTGTCTTCTTCTCATATAGGAGGAGAAGAACTTGAAGATGTCTAGATCACACGAAGAGCATGCTGCTGAGAGTAGCAATGCTACACCAAGAAGAGGTACAGGGGATCGGAGCAGAGAAGAACATATACCTACACATCCCTAGTTTGACCTAGCCATGATAGAGAGCCCAACTTTCCCTACTCTGTTTGAGAAATTTAGGACAGCTATGATGCATATAGTAGATCATGCATTGGCAATGTAACCTAGATTATTAACCCCCAATGATGAACTTTTGAACTCCAATAGGATTCTTGCTCAACATCAACATATTGGAGCAATGAATAATGACAGAAGGAATAGGCTACAATCTGAAACTAGGATTTGCCATAGGTGTAGGAAGCCTAGACATATCAGAACTAATTGTCCATAAAAGGAATATAAAGGAAGAATTGAGAAAAGGCCTATCCAAACTCAGGAACAGAGGCCTAGTAGTTCCAAAAAGAAGAAGTTTTTGGTACCATCAGTACAACCAGGGCCTAGTGCACCAAGGAAATAGCAATCTAGAAAGGGTAAAGAACCTTCTAGACCACATCTAGAGCTCAGAACTTGCCATCAGTGTAGACAGGTAGGACATCTGGCGAGAAATTGCTCATCCAGAAATGTTATGGTGAATCAACCTCTGAGGTAGAATCATCTTGAAGCAATGAACAATCCATGAATCATGACAGGTTAGACAAAATAATGTCATTCTAATATGTCATTATATAATTCCTTGAGTTAAATTGAGAAAGTAATGGAATTAGTTTTCCTTGAATAGTCCTATGAGGATTTACATTTTGTACAATAACATTATACATGTTTCATATTGTTCTTACCTCTATGAAGGAGTATGAGGTATAGAAGAGATGCCTGGATAAAACCCAGGAATGTTAAATCTTATGCTTGCAATTATATGGAAAGGAAGGAATATGATAGTATACAAAGTGCATATTACTTAATCCCAATATTTATATACCCTATCTAGGTATACAACTATTGATGATAAAGTGAGTATGGAAACTCTTAGATTGTTATCTTTTTTATTGCTCTAATCAAGTAGTCATTCTGAGACAATCTAATGAGTATCATGAAATTAGAAGTATGGAATGAAAAATGTGTCATATCCTAAAGAATAAGAAAGAGAAATTTGAGATAATCTCAAATGATTATTTGTGTATAAGGAAGTAAAAAGTATACTCCTCATAAGATAAGATTGGGAAAAAGGGAGATGATCCCTGTCCAATAAAGCTTGTAAGTATAATAAAGATCTTTTCCAATAATGTGGAAATGGGAAATTTGATGAGATCATATGATGCTCATAAATATGTTAGATAATAACAAAGAAAGAAATAATGTTATGTGACATCCTTATAAATGCCTATGCTGAGGGCAAGGAACTTAGGATGAGACAGAGTAAATGATTCATGAATAGTGGAAAAATCATGAAATAATAAAAAGAATATGATCCCTTGCTTTCTTTCCTTTCGGGGACATGGAAATCTAGTGACTCTTAGGACACTTGATGTGCATAAGATAGAAATGTTCATATGATGGATACTTAGAAAAGTATCAGTTTATCTTGGACTTTGGTTCCAAGGTGAAGATATATGTAACATGTAATGTCCTAAGATGAAAGGAAGATAAATATGTGATGTATTTTCAACACATGTGACAAATACCAAGGTAAGAGATCCTAGTATCTAAAGAAATACCTGATGATTTATGATTGGCTACCTGGAATGGTCAACCATGAAATCAGTTTATTAGTATGAACATCACATGTTAGGGGTTTATGCTTTGCATAAACATAACCAGTAAAGATATTTTTAAGATAAATTCTTAATTGATAAGTAACCTCTCCTTATGATAAGAGAATGTACAACTAGTAAGATAGTTAGTGCAAATAATAAGGAAAACTAGTATTGTGTCACCAGGAGAGATGGCACAATCGAGCTATGGAAAGACTTATAGTCCCAAGAAGGCGACATAACATAATTTTAATCATGAAAGTGAAATATTGAGTTAATAAGGAGCATGGGAGACTCCTCAGAAACAAGGATATGTCACATGAAACTGTGACTTAAGATAAAGTATTACCAGACACAGAACTAATTCCATAGTCAATAATAAAAGAACAGTGGAATATGTGTCCTATGAAATTGATTCTATTGGAATCTTGTGTAGAAAAAAAACTTTGTGATGATAAAATATTTATGGTGTCTCCATAACAATGAAATGTTATGAGGAGACTAGATAGTATGATGTTTGAATAATACACGTTTTCCTTTATCTGGGATTTCGGGGACAAAATCTTGGGTTATGCTTTAACCCTGGGGGTTTTGCTTAAGCAAGTTAATTAGAACCTTAATTTATATTGTGAAAAGTAATTAAGGCCCAAGAGGAACCTATGTTTCAATTTTGGTCTTGTTTGAATAATGTTGAAGCAATGTTTGCTTATTCTGGACTAAAGTGCAAATTACCCAAGTTGAGGGGTTAACTTGCAAATGTTACATGAATAAATGTTCCTCATGTGTTGGAGCATCATAGGAATGAGTATGATGCAGTGGTATGGCTTTCACAAGCTAGAGCACCAAGAAAGAGCTGATAAAGCAATGTTTGTGCATTAAAACCAAGTTTTGGAGTAAAGTGCAATTTACCCAAAACCTAGGGTTCAATATGCAAATTACCACTTCAATAAGGTCCCTTATACTTCTTGGTATCATGTAGAGAAAATAAAATGAGAGGGATGTCTCATTTGTATTTCTTTGAAGGAGAGAGAATCTTGATATTAGAATAATCAAGATTTAAGCTTAATTGAAACCCTAATTCAATTTAATGCAAAAATAAATATATTAATTGAAGAGCCCTTTAACCAAAAGGTGAGGGATGAATTTTCAAGAGAATGGGCGACCATGTGCCATGCAAAGGCACGAAAATATCCAAAGGAAGTGGATAACTCACTCACAATATTATAAGAAAAAGAATTATCCACTCACTTATGGATATTAGTATAATATGTTTAAGGTGCTTAATTTCTTTTCTTTTAATTCTTGGATAATGAAGAAGTTTTGCAAGTGGAAGAATATGGATTCGTGGCCAAGGAATTGAGGGGAAGAGGCGGAACTAATTTTGGAATTAAAAGATTTTTATAAGGCATTTTCTCTCTCATTGATTTTCTTATAAAAACACCTTTGACAAATCAAATCAAAGGCTTTTTCGAACCCAATTCCTTTATTTGCTTGGAAAAACGACCAAGGGAGATAGGAGAAATAGTGGGACGACCCCCAACCTGTTGGTAAGCTTCTTGATCTTCTTTCACCTTGATTTCATGGTGGAAATCACAAAACAACGCATGATTTCTTCTCTATTTCACTCCATCTCCAATCCTAGACAGTCTTTTCACTCCAAAGCTTGAGGACGAGCCTTGGGAGAGTTGCAAAAGCTTCCTCCACCATTGTTGAAGTTAATCTCCAAGCTTTGAAGCTCAATTGGAGGCGGGTTATATGACTTAAACCCTTAAATGTTGTTACTGCATTCAATTCTCCATTATTTGTTGAACGTTTTGTTCTATTTGAAATTCCCTTGATCCATTGCAGTAATTACCATGAAAACGGCAGTAGATTTTGAATGAATGAAGGTATATGATGATGACATAAGCTTGGGCATGCTATCCAACAATTTCCCTTGCAAACGGTTGTAAAGATCTTGGTCCAAACGGTTTCACCAAACAGTTTGGAGACTAAACGGTTTGCAAACCGTTTAGAGTCTTGAACCCCAAACCATTTAGGATGGTTGACCATTTGAGGTCAGGACCCTAGTACTTGTTGGATGAGGATCTAATAGTTCTAATTGATTGAATCAATGTATGGACAATCATCTAATTAGAAACCCTAATCAGGTTGAGTGCTAATTTTGCAATTGATTAATTTAATTCTTTGGGTTGATTAATACAAATGGTCTCAAGACCATTTGGAGATCACCCAAATGGTCTCAAGACCGTTTGGAGGTCAACCAAGACCGTTTGGAGGTCTAGGGTTGAGTATGGTTGAGTTTTGAAGGTACAGAGATAGCAAATGGTAATGCAATCAATAGTTCAATTGTTGATCAATCTAATGATCTAAACCGTAATTGAATTTCACAATTTTAAGTGATGGGATGGGGAAAACGGTCTTAAGACCGTTTGGAGGTCATCCAAATGACCTCAAGACAATTTGGTTTCAGGTCATGCCCAATTTGAATGATGGTCCAATAATTTCAAAGCAATTAGTTCCACAATGTCTAATATTGAAAGTTCATCGATTTCAACCCTAATTCAATTGGGTTCAAAACCCTAATTGATGATCAAATGAAAGATGATTCATTAAGATCAATTTAAGTATGGTTCTTAGGTTCAATTGATGAGTAATTACATGGATTCAATTGATGAAGGAATTAATCTTGGAAACCCTAAATCAATATGAGTGGTTGAGACCATTTTTGGTCCAATCAGTTTTGAGGAGGTTTGGATTAAACGGTCTCAAGACCGTTTGAGTCCAAACGGTCTAAAGATCATTTGGGACCAAATGATCTCAAGACCATTTGGGACCAAATGATTCCAAACCAATTGAGACTCAAACGATCCCAAGTACATATGTTCTAAATGGTTTCAAGCACCAACTTTGCTAAACAGTTTCAAACCGTTAGACCAAGACCGTTTGGAGGTCTAAACGGTCTTAGACTATTTGGAGGTATTTCAAGAAAGACCGTTTGATGTCTGGTTTGTCAAGACCATTTGGGGTCTAAGTGACCAGGACCGTTTGGAAGTAATTAACCGAAAACCGTATGGACAATTAAGGTGATTAAAGGTCAATTGTTTAATTGATCATTACATGATGTAAATAGTACCAAAATTGAAACATAGGTTCCTCTTGGGCCTTAATTACTTTTCACAATATAAATTAAGGATCTAATTAACTTGCTTAAGTAAAACTCCCAGGGTTAAAGCATAACCCAGGTCAGGGATGTTAAAAATTATAAACCCCTAACAGATGTCTCAGCTCGCTGGGGCAATTTACAATTGTCTCACCCCCGTGGGATCCATCTTTTTAGGCAAACATAGGAGAAGAAGCAGGAACCCTATAGCAAGGGAAAAGTAGCAGCAACAACAACAAGGACAACAGTGATAACTCAGGTGGAGGCATTGGCTACCAAGTTTTGTATAGAAAGTCCTATGTGTCGTCTTTGTACTCTCAGGTCCTCGAAGTCAGTAGATAGTGCTTTTAATGAATCGTTCTAAGATTTTGGTTTGATGCCTCGAGGTTTTTATGTTGTCTGTATATAATGTTAATAGGGAAGCTGTTGTATGTAATCCTCGAGGAGATATGGTACAAGTTATGTACTTTTGAACCAGGATGTATATGTAATACTTTGGTTCTTGTTATAAGAGTTTCTTAGAATTGGATCTCTTTGCAAAAAGTTTTAATTTTTAGTGGTTTTCAGTAATCTGCTGCAAATGATTCGCTTCCTTTTAATAAATCTTGTTTTGTGAGTTGGATGCCACATGGTGCCCCACGATTGGGACAAGTCAGGCGGCCCACCTCTCTCTCTTCATCTCTCTTGCTTGGATTTAATGACGTGTCATCTTGTAATTGATCTACAATGGAAAAATGTATCTTTTTATTCCTATATCCTAAAGTTGAAAAAAATATGCTTTGGAATTAGTAAAATGTAAGCTTTCTAAAAAAATACTTTTGAGGTTTGGTTTTGAGTTTTGTCGAAAGGTGTTTTCTACAAATGAATTTAATACAAAAAAATCACCAAAAATGCATTGTAATCCTCATAACTCCAAAATAGACAAAATTATATGTTTTCTTAATTAGGAGAACCTAATAAGATCAATGATGATAGATTCAGAGTGTAAATTGAGGTTTTGTTCAAAAAGTCCAAAAGTTAGGGTTTTGTTACCTTTATGCTTATGTAAAACCCTAATTCATGATTATACATTGAAAATAGGAAAAGTGGCTTTGGACTCAATTAAAGTAGTTAAAGAGAAGTAATTGGATTTCATAAAGAAAGATATGTTCGTTCCTTACACCTAAGTTGGAAATAATTTCAAACCCTAACCTAGTTTCCCTTATGTGGCTCTTATGAAACCCTAATTCCTCATTAGTTATTTTCTTTGCTATATTTGCCTAAAAAATCAGTTTTGATACTTATTTCTTGGGTCTTATACCCCACTTCCATTTTTCTATTACTTGATGCTTATACTTGCCATAATTTTAAGCATGTTGATTTATTAGACTATTTAACTAGTGTAGTTATACTTTTTTACAACCACCCATAGATAGGGCATGTGTAAATTTGCCTAGGGGAACTTATTATTCTCCCCAACATAAAGTATTTATAGGTGATCAGAATGTGTTACTCTCCCTCACCTCTTGGTTGAGGTTAGGTATGTGACTCAACCCTACATAGTTTAGGTAGTCAATATTAATCATGCATGCAATCTTTTACTATTTTTGTTATGGCAAGCATCTATTTACTTATGCCTCACACTTTTGACCATCTTCATCTTATGATGAAATGTTAGCCTTTATTACCATGTTGTTTTTTTGTCTTTTGTCCTTATTCATTATCTCTGGAACATACCTTGTTTTCTTTCCCTTTTGCTAGGTGCTTTCACAATCACCCATGGTTAGATCAAGGTGTTGAACAAGGCCAAGGAGACCAAGTTCAAGAGTAGATTCAAGTTGTGTAATCCAGGATGATTAGGTTGCTTATTGCTAGATTCTATAGTTTCTTTTTAGTTTTTCCTTTTCAAAGAAACTCATGCAGTGAACTGAGTTCAAAAAACAATGTAATAGCTTAGTTTCGTTTCCATTTCTATTGACATTTTGCATGTATCTGAAAGATGCTTATTTACTTGGATTATTATACATGCATTCCACAATGTCTATTTTTCATGGAAAACGTGGATGTTTTGTATGTCCTTTAATTTTTATTAAGGAGGTGATCTCACCTCTTTACAACATGGTATCCGAGCTTGTTGGGTAACTACTAGGGCATAAATTGAGAGTAAGGGTGTCTAGAATTGATCAGGGTTTGGGGTTGGAAATATTTTCCTCCTACCCACTAGTTTGGTTTACAAGAACTCTTGGATCCATATTGTACCTTCTTGGCTTGCGCTAATACTGAATGCCTAAAATAGTATGCCTAGAGGAAGTGGTAGACTTAGATATCATTGTTGTATACTCTTGGTTATCTTATGCATACCCTCATCTTTTAGGAAGGGAGATTTTTTTGGAAACATGAACAACTCCTCGTCAGGAGCCACCTCTAGCAACATTGACACCTAGGATACTTTGGTGACTCCCTCCAACACCGAGACAGTCCCTATTGCCACTGTTGGAACCCCTCTTCTAACTTCTAAGAAAGAGTTGACCATGTTGTGCCATCTGCTCTCAAATACCTTAGTGGGACAAATTTGTAATGCTACAGTTGTTGCAGCTAAGCCAAAGGAGTTCACCCTTATAAACTTCATCAAGATGCAACCACTGTACTTCAAGGATGAGAGTGAGCCAAACATGGTGGATAAAGTTGACAACAGGGTTTTGGCCTTGGAGTGTACCTTCGAGGGCATGGCGTGTCCTCCTCACCAGAAGGTCTTCTTTGCAAAATATGTGCTGGATGGGACAGTACGAGTCTAGTGAATGGGTATGTCTTATACCCGCGATACTTCGAGCATGACTTGGGAAGAGTTCCTCAAACTTTTCCGTGAGAAGTATATTTTCTCTGCCTATCTGAAGAGGAAGGAAGCAAAGTTCTACAATCTACGACAAGTAAGCATCAGCATCTCTGAGTACGTGCAACATTTTCTTCTCCTAGAGCGCTATGATGTGGACCTCAAAGCTAAAAGAAGATCAACCTCATTCCTCAAGGGTTTAAGCTACAATGTTGGATGTAACCATGTTCCCCACTGTCATTGACTGTCTAACAAATGGTGGACAAGGCTTTGGTGATCGAGTCTTGCCCTGGGTTCCAGTCTTTGGGTCACAACAACAACAAAAAAAGGAAGAATACTGGTGGAAACTAAGGGCGCGACAAGTACAACAATTGCTCCCATTCTCACCCGCCAGGAAGATGCCCTGTTGGCAATTGTCATCCTCTTAGAGATGATTGACCTACACCCATCTTCCACGAGTGCGATCAAGCTTGACACATATGACCAAACTACCCCAAGCTTGGGCGGGGACCAGCTCTAGCTCAAAATCCTACCTAACATCCTGTTCAGTAGCCATTAGCCATAGAATCCACCTCTAAGAAACAACAATAATCAGAACTAGTAAGGAAGTCAACCTCTGGTGGAAAGGCGGAATGGTAGGGGGTTTTCCCTTATTGCGGAGGAAGCTGAAGAAGATAATGAAGTCATTGCAGGTACTTTACATCTTCATATGCATCCAGTTGAAGCACTCTTCGATTCTAGTTCATCGAATACATTCATATCAACTGAGTTTGCTGCCACGTTAGATATAGAATCAAAATATATGGATCGTGTTTTAGATGTTAAAACCCCTAGTGGTAGGATATGCTCTTCTTATCTCAAACTCCCAACCATGGACCTCTGTATCTCTAGAAGGATGTTTCCCTTAGATTTCATCCTGCTTGACATGACCGCCTTTGATGTTATCCTGGGGATGGATTCGTTGAAGAAGAACAAGGCTATTTTGTTCTGTGAAGTATCAAAGGTTAGTCTGTTACATCCTGTTGAGGGAAGGATGTGTTTCAAGGGTAGGAAGTGAGAGGATTGTCTATTTTTCAACTCCGTAATCAAGGCTGAAAAGCTTGTCTCTCATGGGTGTAGAGAATTTTTAGCCTCTATTATTCTTGATGCCACACCTCCTACTCTCAATCACATAGAAATTTGTGAAGGACATCCCTGATGTCTTTCCTTAGGAGTTCCCTAGGTTTACCCCAACTCGTGAAGTGGATTTTTCCATCGAGCTTGCACTAGGAACTTTGCCTATCTTGAATCCTCCGTATCGCTTGGCCCCTGTAGAACTTGTCAAGATTAAGAAGTAGCTTCATGATCTTCTTGAAATGGGCTTTGTGTGCCCTAATGTTTCACCGTGGGGAGCCCCTATCTTGTTCATGAAGAAGGATGGTTCATTGTTTATGTGCATGGATTATTGTATGCTTAATCAAGTGACGATAAAGAACCTCTATCCTTTACCTCGCATTGATGAACTATTCGACCAGCTGAAGTGAGTCACTGTGTTCTCGAAGATGGATCTGTGAAGTGCCTACTACCAAATGTGAGGGAATGATGATGATGTCTTGAAGATAGCTTTCAAAAATGTTATGGTCATTATGAGTTTCTGGTCATGCCTTTCGGCTTGACTAATGCTCCTTCTACTTTCATGGACTTGATGAATCGAGTGTTTCGTCCTTACCTCATTCAGTTTGTTGTGGTGTTCATCAATGATGTTTTGGTCTACTTTGAGTCTAAAGAACAACATTTTAAATATTTGTGAACTGTTCTAAACACACTAATAGAAAAGAAACTATATGCTAAATTATCAAAGTGTGAGTTCTAGTTCAAGGAAGTGATTTTTTAGGTCATGTTATTTCTACTGGACATATTGTTGTTGACCCTGCAAAAGTAGAAGGTGTGACCAAGTGGAAAGCTTCAACGACTCCATCTAAAATTTGTACAGTTTAGCAGGTTACTATCAAAGGTTTATCAAGAGTTTTTCCTAGTTAGCTCTTCCTCTGACAAAGTTGACAAGAAAAGACGTCAAGTTTATGTGGACCCCAGAATGTGAAGATAGTTTTAATATGTTGAAAAGATGTTTGACATCTGCTCCTATTCTTGCCTATTGAAGGAAAACCCTACATCATCTACACTGATGCTTCTAAGCAAGGATTAGGGTGTGTCTTGATGCAAGAAAATCAGGTGATCACCTATGCTTCACGCTATTTGAAACCTAATGAAGAGAATAGACCCACACATGATTTAGAGCTAGCTGCTATTCTGCATGCTTTAAAAATCTGGTGACACTATCTGTATGGAGAAAAGTTTGAAGTTTTCTCAGATTACAAAAGTTTGAGATATATGTTGATGCAGAAGGATCTGAATCCGAGGAAGCGATGATGGATGGATTATCTCAAAGACTATGACTTTACCATCACCTATCATCCTAGTAAAGACTATGACTTTACCATCACCTATCATCCTAGTAAAGTGAACATAGTTGTTGATTCTTTGATATAAAAGAAGGATGCAGTCTGTACTACTATGAACCTGGAGTATGTTTCATGTTGGCAATCATAGCCTGATGATAAAGAAGATGTCAAGAAGTTGTGTGTTCACATTGCTAGTTTGTTCATTACACTTTCTTGTATCTCAGAACTTGTTGTTACACAACTTGAAAGTTCTGAGCTTGTTGAGATGAAGGCCTTAGCTGAGAAGCTACAATCTAACTTTTTAGTTGGAGTGGATGGTGTTGTTCATTTTTTATAAAGGTTGTGGATATATGAAGTTGGGAACTTGTGATAGAAGGTTTTGAGTGAAGCCCATGGGTCTAAGTACACTATACACCCTGGTAATACTAAGATGTACAATGACCTAGAATGATGTTTTTTGTGGAAGAACATGGAGAAGGATATCATTCTATTTGTTACCAAGTGTTTGACTTGTATGCAAGTCAAGATCAAGCATTAGTGACCTGGTGGTCTTCTGCACCAGGCTTGAGATTCTAGAATGGAAATGGGAGAAGATTACTATGGACTTTGTCACTGGTTTCCCTCAGACCCTGGAGAGGTTTTGATGTTGTGTGGGTAGTGATTGATTGACTTACCAAGTCTTCCCACTTTTTTTCCTTTCAAGTCCAATTACAAGATTGATGAGATGGCTCGATTGTATGTGGATTGGATCGTTCTTCTGCATGGAATCTCTAAAGTGATAGTATCAGATTGTGACCCAAAGTGTACCTCTCATTTGTGGGGTTAGATTGAGGAAGAGATGGGTACTGACTTGCGTTTTAGTATGGCTTATCATCCACAAATAGATGGTCAATTTGAAAGAACAATGCAAATTCTGGAAGATTTACTTCATGCATGTGTAATGGATTGGGGAGGTGCATCAGATAAGTATCTTCCATTGGCTGAGTTTGCTTACAATAATAGCTACCAAGCTAGTATTGGTATGCCACCTTATGAAGCTTTGTATGGAAAGCATTGTAGTTCTTTGTTACACTGGGATGATGTGGGAGAATGTGCTCTTATGAAGTCTTATGATATGAAGATGATGATAGAGAAGGTTCAATTGATCAAGAAGTGTATGAAGGTTGCACAAGATCAACAAAAGATGTATGCAGACAAGAAATGGTCTGACGTGAGTTTCCTAGTTGGTGACTATGACTTCTTGAAGATCAAGCCTGTACGTTCTATTGCAAGATCTAAAGTTAAAGGCAATCTTAGTTCCCACTATGTTGGACCACTTGATATCTTGGATAAGGTTGGAGATTGTGCATACCATTTAGTTCTTCATCCTTCCTATGATAAGATCCATAATATGTTTCATGTCTCTATGCTGAGAAAGTATGTGAAGGACCCTTGTTATGTACTCTCAATTGAACCTTTTGAGATTCAAGAGAATTTGATTCATGAAGAGATACATGTGAAGATTCTTGACTCCTGAGTTAAGCAGTTGAAGAACAAAGAGATTGAGTTGGTGAAAGTCTGATGGAAGTATCATGGTTTGGAATAAAACACTTGGGAGCTTAGAAATGAGATTTTGCATACTCACCCTTCTCTTTTTGTATGAAATTTTAGGGAGAAAATCCTATTTAATGGGTGGAGTGCTATAACGAACTAAAATCCATGTATAATCTTAGTTTAGCATTTTCCTAAGATTTTCCTTTCACTTCTATCCTTGATGTTTAATTAGTGGAAATTATAAAGGTTTGGTGTGCATTTGTTCCCTATATTTGACTTTATAAGGATTTATGCACAAATACCTTAGTAAAAGTTTACTAATGGGTTTAATTTTCAAAATGTCCACTTAAGAGGGATAAGGATAAAATAAAATCGATCTAGAAGTTTGTATGGCTTTTTGTGTTGGAAAAAGGAAATCCTAAAACTAAAATAATGTGACATTAAATGAATTAATTGTTCCATTAAGTAAAACTAAGAGTAAATTTCCTAAAAATCATACAGGGGGAACTCAAAAGATAATTTTGAGTATGAATTCATTTTTGTTTATTACAAGTTTGCTTGGGTAGTAAGTTTCACAACTTGAGGAAAATTAGCAAGTAGAATTGTATTAATTGAATGGGAAAATAAGAGATAACCGAAAAATACAAAATAAAATCATTAATGACTCCGAAAGTAATAATTGATGCCAAATTCGTGATCTACACATTAAAATATGCCTTTGGGTGATTTTCACTCAATTTGGAGAATATTTGATTATAAGAAGTAATCAGGAGGGAGAAGGTATGTATGATCTTCAAAATACTAAATAAATGTACAAACAACTACAACATGGAAAATTGATGAAAAATTCTTATCCAAGGCACTTAATTTGACTTGTGGGTGAAATTTCATCAAATTTGGAGAATCTTACAACCATTAATGAAGGAGGATAGAGAAAATCAGATTTGATTTATTTAACACATTAAAAGTTCTCAAAATGCAAATCAAATTGCATATTCAGATTACTCATATCAAAAATAGGTTAGGTGTCAATTTTCATTTAATTTGGAGCATGTTTGCACCCACAAATGTGGAGAGAGAAAAATGGAAATTACTACATATATACACTATATTCTAATATGATTGGGATTTTGATTTATTTGTCAGGCTTTGACTTTGACCCACATGATTGTGACTGTTGGATCCATGATCAACCGGCTCATGGATCGTCTTCTAGATCTCACTAATCAAGAAATAAGGATTGAATCAGCAAGATTTTAATTCATTGATTACTCGCTCATTTTTCAATCATTTTTCACAAAATCTTTTCTAAACAATCACAAATACGAAACCCAATGACTGTTCCCCTATTTGTAGCTTTTTGTCAAGAAATTGGGTAACACCCAATTCTTGCATTCCAAGGATCTCAATTGACCTAGCAATCTCTGGCTTCATGATCCCCCATATATACATACTGCCCCCTCGGACTTCGTATCTCCTTTCTTGACTTTTCTCTAGCTCTAAGTTCTCGTGAGATCATGTCTTTGCTTGTCAATGACTGGGTTTTGTTCCTAGGCTTGTGAGGGTTTGTGCTTGTTTTCGACTCCATTTCGGATCAAATTGACTTCACCTACTGGTCTTCTCTTTCTTTTTGTACTCTTATTGTTGAGTTTGATCACGTGTAGCAATTTTTCCCAAAATCAATCTAATCAGTTCACAACCATGGCTTGCAATCAGAGGAGGGGACGATCCCCTTGGTGCTTTGACTATTCTTCCCCTCATCATTTCCTTCTTTCCTTTCTATTTTCTTGCAAGGTCATTTTCATCTTTTGGCTTGGTTTTCCACCCGCATTGACACGAGACGAATTAGTGTGGACCGATGACTTGGTTCCCTGCTATTGTGCCAAGTCACACGGCCCACCTCTCTCACTTTGCCTCTCTTGCTTGGATTTGATGACTTGTCATCTTTTGATTGGTATATAATGGAAATATCATATCTTTTTATCCCTTTGTCCAAAAATTAAAAGAATACATGTTTTGGAATCATAAAAATGTAAGCTTTCTAATAAAAATACTTTTGAGGTTTGGTTTTGAGTTTTTTTAAAGGTGTTTTCTAAAAATGAATTTGATATATAAAAATCACCAAAAATGCACTTTAATGCTCATAACTCCAAAACAGAAAAAATTATATGTTTTATTAATTAGGAGAACCTAATAAAATAAACGATGATAGTTTTAGAGTCTAAATCGAGGTTTTGTTCAAAAAGTCCAAAAGTTAGGGTTTCCTTACCTTTATGCTTTTGTAAAACCTTAATTCATGATTATACATTGATAATAGTAAAAGTGGGCTTTGGACTCAATTAAAGTAATGGAAGAGAAGTAATTGGATTTCATTAAGAAAGGTATGTGCTTTCTTACACCTAAGTTGGGAATAATTGCAAACCCTAACCTAGTTACCCTAATGAGGCTCTTATGAAACCCTGATTCCTATTTTGTTATTTCCTTTTCTATATTTACCTCAAAAACCAATTTTCTACTTATTTGTTGAGTCTTGTACCCCCCTACCATGTTTCTATTACTTGATGCTTATATTTGCCATTGTTTTGAGCATGTTGATTTTATTATACTATTTAACTGGTGTAGTGGTACTTTTTTACAACCACCCATAGAGAGGGCATGTGTAAATTTGCCTAGGGGAATGTGCTACTCTCCCCAACATAATATTTTTTGTACTCAACCCTACATAGTTTAGGTAGTTAATATTAATCATGCATGCAAACTTTTATTGTTTTTGTTCTAGAAAGCATCTATTTACTTATGCCTCATACTTTTTACGATCTTCATTTTATGATGAAATCTTAGCCTTTATTTCCATGTTGTTGCTTATCTTTTGTCCTTGTTCATTATCACTAGCACATATCTTCTTTTCTTTCCCTTCTGCTGGGAATTTTCCCAACCACCCAGGGTTAGATCAAGGTGTTGAACAAGGCCAAGGTGACCAAGTTCATGAGTAAATTCATGTTTTGAAATCAAGGATGACTAGGTTGCTTATTGCTAGATACTATAGTTTCTTTTAAGTTTTTACTTTTCAAAGAAACTCATGTAGTGAACAGAGTTCAAAAAGCAATGTAATAACTTAGTTTCATTTTTGCTTCTATTGACATTTTACATGTATTCAAAACAAGCTTATTTACTTGTATTATTATACATGCATTCCACAATGTCTATTTTTCTTGGAAAAGTGGTTGTTGTGTTTTCCTTTAAATTTTAGTAAGGAGGTGATCTCACCTCTTTACAAGTAGCCAAAGGACTCCTGCCTCTAGAGAAGTCCACATAGACTACCTAGAACTCATGTTATCCTTCTAGAATGGACACGAAGGAGTTGTCCCTCTCTTTGGCATACTAGTCACCAACTTACTCTCCCACAAAAATGATCCTCAGTTGTTCTCCATCGTAGCTATCCCTCCCTAGTCAGGTAGGAATTTCTTGGGTTCTATTGGTTGCCAAAACTAGAGGGGACAAAAAATTTTAGAGCAACTAATTCTCAATTTCTTGTGTTGTATTCTGGGAAGCCATCAATACCCCTGTTTTTATAGTAGAGGCCAGTGTTAGGGTTCCCAGTCTATGCTTGAGTGGATGGGACCAAAACATCTTGAATTTTTGCAACCTATGACCACCCAGATGGCTGTCTGCTGACCCAAATGATTGTTTAGCGTGTGAGATTGCACTGTGAGATGGTCACTTTGTAGTTTTCCAATCACATACAAAAGTGGCAATTTGTTTCCAGTTAATGCTAAACATGAATTCCTTGCATCACAAGAATTGTGCATTTGAAACGATCAAATTCAAGAAAGTATCTAGAGCCTTCCTCTGGCCCAACTGAGTGATCTCACCCATTCAAGATGGTCGTCGGGTGAGTTGAGTTGATCTATTCCATAGAATGAACTGGTCAGTTCACACCTCATATTGAGTAGAATTTAGCCAATTTTTAGTTCAAAATAGTCTAACACTCCAAACACCCATCCCAACCCTTGAGATGACTATTTTGCACTCTAGACATCCATATCACTCTATGACTCAGTCGTTTGGTAGTACAGTCATCCAATCAGTTGTGTGAATTGAATACCTAAATGCTTTAGTAATCAATTCAATCATCATTCAATATTAACATCCTCTTCTAGGTCGAGACCTATGTATCTGGCCCTATAGGTCCCATATCATGTTGGAAGTGAATTCCCATAGCGGACTTATGACAACACAAGAAAAGAGTGGTGCTTAATCACACATCAGTGCCACCCAAGTGAATGGAAGGTTGGGGAACAACTTCAACCTACAATCTCTACTTGGGTTTATAATGTTTGTAAAATTCCTTTGTCTTTGATATCAATATTGAACTTGAGCTATGGAGTAGTCACCCTCTTCAACATTAAATCTTGTTTCTTGAACCAAGCAGACTGTATGAGATATATGTAATCTCAATATAACATATTGACTAACATGTTCATGGCCATGCATCTCTCAGTCTCACTAATCAAAAGGGTTTGGATATCATACTCCCTTAGGAGGGGCAAATCCCATATCTATCACTCACAGTCAATACCCATGTGTCACAGTCACCCATTCATCACCGTTATAACAACCCATGTTTTAGGATTGCCTTTGATGATGTCAAAGCATAGAAAATGACATCTGATGAGTGTGGAAATTTTAGGTCTAAGAACCACAAACACCACCATCATTAAGAGATCTGACTATGACTTACCATGATAATGGTTTTTCATGTGTCAGTCTCATGGTGGGTCTGTCTGATACACAGTTCTATAACATGTATCTATGTGATTGGTTTGATATAGCCATATCATTACTAATGAACTCTATCATCAATCAACTCACACTCTGATCTTATGTGTCATTGTTGTGTATCAAGCTTCCACAATAAAAACCGATCAGGGATGTAATGAGAATATATTTGTACTCTTAACATTTGTATGATCTCATTTCCCCAAGTCACATACATGAAGACATACATCATTGAGTAATATAATTCTATAGACATTTATAATGTTACATCATTATCTTATAATTGAATTATTTAGAATAAATTGGAAGTTTGCCTTTATATATTAATCATATCCATTACAAATTATACCATTACAATCATCACATGATTGGCTATCAAGGCATACATACCAACAACTAGGTGGTAGTAATTCCTTGTGTGTAACATCCCTGGCCTGGGTGATGCCTTAACCCTGGGTGTTTTGCTTAAGAAATTTAATTATATCCTTAATTTTATCTTGTGAAAAGTAATTAAGGCTCAAGAGGAACTTATATTTCAACTTTAGTCCTTTTTGAATAATGTTGAAACAATATTTTGCTTGTTTTGGACTAAAATGCAAATTACCCAAGTTGAGGGGTTAAATTGCAAATGTTACAATATAAGATGTTCCTCATATGTTGAAGCATCATGAGATTGAAGATGATGCAGAGGTATGGCTTGGGAAAAGCCTGAATATCAAGAAAGAGCTGATAAAGCAATGTTGTGCATCAAAACCTAGTTTTGATATAATATGCTATTTACCTAAAACCTAGGGTTCAATATGCAAATTACCACTTCACAATAGTCTCTAATGTTTCTTGGCATCATGTAGAGCAAAGAAAATGAGAGGGGCATCTCATTTGTATCATTTTGGAGGAGAGAGAATCTTGATATTAAAATAATCAAGATTTAAGCATAATTGAAACCCTAATTCAATTTAATGTAAGAATAAATAAAAATAATTGAAGGTCCTTCAGCCAAAAACGATATGGTTGAGTTTGCTCAAGTGTGAACGTTCTTATGCCTTGCAAAGGCAACGAAAATATCCAAAGGAATGGATAACTCACTCACATTATTAAAAGAAAAAGTAATATCCACTAACTTATGGATATTACTATTATATGATTAAGGTGCTTAAATTGCTTTTCCTTAATTCATGGATACTGAAGAGCAATTTGGAGGTGAGGAAGATATCTTTGCATGCAATAAATTTAGGGGGGAGAGGCGTCACCAATTTTGGAATTAAAATATTTTATAGAGCATTTTCTCTCTCATTGATTCTCTTATAAAAACACCACTCCCAACTCAATTCAAAGGATTTTTTTTATTATTCTTTCTCCCCTTGCTTGGAAAATGACCAAGTAAGCTTAGGAGCAGCAGGAGGACGACCCTCAACCAGTAGGTAAGCTTCTTGATCACTTTCAACCATGATTTCATGGTGGAAATCGAAAATAAATGATGGATTTCTTCTTTTCCTCCATCAATCTTCCTTTCTAGCCAATCTTTTTCACTCAAAGCTTGACGATGAGCCTTGGGAAAGTGAAGGGAGTTGCATACACCATTGTTGACGTGAGCTTGAAGCTTTGAAAGCTCAAATTGAAGGTGGTTTATATAACTTAAACCCTTAAATGTTGTTATTGCATTCAATTCTCCATTATTTGTTGAATGTTTTGTTCTATTTGAAATTCCCTTGATACATTGCTATTATTACCATGAAAATGGCAGTAGCTTTTGAATGAATGAAGGTAGATGATGATGAAATCATATTGGGTACGCAATCCAACAAGTTTCCCTTGCAAACTTTTTTGAAGATCTTGGTCCAAACGGTTTCACCAAACCGTTTGGAGACTAATCAGTTTGCAAACAGTTTAGAGTCTTGAACCCCAAACTGATTAGGATGGTTGATTGTTTGGATGGGTTGACCATTTGAGGTCAGGACCCTAGTACTTGTTGGATGAGGATCTAATTGTTCCAATTTATTGAATCAATGTATGGACAATCATCTAATTAGAAATCGTAATCGGGTTGAGTGCTGATTTTGCAATTGATTAATTTAATTCTTTGGGTTGATTAACCCAAACGGTCTCAAGACCGTTTGGAGATCACCCAAACGGTCTCAAGACCATTTGTAGGTCAACCAAGACCATTGGAGATCTAGGGTTGAGTACGGTGAAGAAGTTGAAGATTCAAAGATATCAAATTGTAATGCAATCAATAGCTAGTTTGATGAGTAACCCAATGATGCAAACCCTAATTGAACTTAAAAAATTTTAATTATGGATTGAGAAAACAGTCTCAAGACCATTTGGCAGTTATCCAAACAAGCTCAAGACCGTTTGGAGGTTATCCACATGACCTCCAGACCGTTTGAGGTCAGGTCATGCCCAATTTTAATGATGGTCCAATGATTTCAAAGCAATTAGTTCCACAATGACTAATTTTGAAAGTTCATCAATTTGAACCCTATTTCAATTGGGTTCAAAACCCTAATTGATGATCAATTTAAGGTTGAATCAATTGAAAGATGATTCATTAATCTCAATTGAAGTATGGTGCTTAGGTTCACTTGGTGAGTAATTACATGGATTCAATTGATGAAGGAATTAATCTTGGAAACCCTAACTTAATATGAGTGGTTGAGACCATTTTGGGTCCAATCGGTTTTGAGAAGGTTTGGACCAAATGGTCTCAAGACCGTTTGAGTCCAAACGGTCTCAAGACTATTTGGAACCAAACGGTCGCAAGACCGTTTGGGACCAAACGATCCCAAACCGATTGAGACTCAAATGGTTTCAAGCACCTAATTTGTCAAACGGTTTCAAGCACCTAATTTGTTAAACGGTTTCAAGCACCAACTTTGCTAAACAGTTTCAAACCGTTAGACTAAGACCGTTTGTAGGTCTAAACGGTCTTAGACCATTTGAGGGTCAATTTATCAAGACCGTTTGGGGTCTAGAGGGTCAAGACCGTTTGGGGTCTAGTTGACCAAAACTGTTTGGAAAGTAATTAACCAAAACCGTTTCAATACTTAAGGTGATTAAAGGTCAATTGTTGAATTGATCATTAAATGAAGTTATCAATGGTGATTACATTATTTTTACCCTTAATAAGATAGGGTGATTAGCACCTTTTGAATGATTAAGCTTTAATGCTTATAGAAGTAATGAAACAATATATGGTGTTAACTCTTCATTCAAGATGAGTTGACCTAATTCAGTCAACTCTGAGGTATGTATCTTCTTATAAAGGATAAGAGAGAGAGGACTTCCTACATGAATAATAATTATGTAGTGGTTAAGTCTCAACACTTCCAACATGAATGAATGTGTAATTAGGGTATGATCCTTGATAAAGAGATCATGAACCCTAATTAGGGAGGATAATGTGCCCTAACCCTAATTGTGGGAAATGATAGGTGAAAACCTAATCTATGGTAATGATATGACCCTAATTTAGGGTAATGATATGAGAAACTCTAATTCATGGTATTTTAATAATAAACCTTGATTGAATGTGAATAGTAAACCTTAATTGAGGATGACGTTATGAGAAACCCTAATCAAGGGTGATGTCATGAGAAACCCAAATCAAGGGTGATGTCATGAGAAACCCTAATCAAGGGTGATGTCATGTGACATCCTAATGCAGTTATGAAAGGTGAAACTCTAATCAAGGGTGATGTTATGTGTAACCCTAAAGTAATGGTGTGTGATGTGAAATTCTAACCCAGGGTGATGCTATGTAATGTTATATGAAACCTTAGGATAAAATCCTAACCTAATATAGGGTGAAGGTATGTGAAACTCAAATGTTGGGTTATAGTGCATGAACCCTAATCTTGTGCAATATGATGGTAAACCATAACTCAAATTTTGGGGCTATGAGTTGAGAAACCCTAATCTCAGATAATGCTATGTGAAACCTTAATATAAGGATGAAGTTATTAGAAATCCTGATGAAGGGTGATATTATATGTAAACCCTAATTGATAAGGATGACAGACCCTATTCCTAATAATGATATAGTGACTAAATATCGATAAGTGAAATACTTAAAGGGTTTGGTAATAGATAATCTTATATCAATAATGCCTCAACTAAAAGGTGTGTCCATATCATTGGTAATGGTTGCATATTCCAAATAATTGACTTATGCCTAATACATTACATGATAATATGATGAACCAGTGTATAAAATATTAGGATGGGAAATACCCTAATACCAAATAAGTTGATGAACTCAAGTAAGATAAAGGTGATGAGGGAAGTGATACATCAACATATGATAGATATCACATCCAACACCTCAAGATAGATACACCTTGATGTGTTCTAAATACCATATACTTAGGAAGTAGCACATGAAGTGTGTCATGTCAATGGTTACATTATGAAGTAATGCACTTTGATAAGCATGGGATAATGTACCCTATGAAAAGGTTAAGCCAAATCAATAAAGCATGATGTAATCATATTCTGACAAAGTTGGGAGAGGAACTTATATCTGGTGATGATAATTCATTTAATGATAATTGATGAGGATAAATAAGTATGATCAAATACTTATGTTATCAATGTTGGCTCCTAGGTGTCTGGAGCAATGACTTAGGGCTTGATCATTAATGATATGATCTTGAGAACCTAAATGGTTACCTATGGAAAACCCTAATGGAGGGTGATGATATGTATGAGAAATCCTAATCCTAAATAAGGGAATGGTGATGCTACTGTTACTTTGCTTAAGTGCTGATATGTACTTGATATAATTGTTACTATGTAAAGATCATATAGGTGGTCATGAGATGATGAGCATAGCCAGGTATGAGTTATGACGTGTTAATTATTTAAATGCCTTATAGGATTTGTGAGCCATTATATGTATTGTTACCTAGTAAGAGGTAACAAGAGACTAATGAGCTTTGAAAGCCATGTGAAATGCTAATGTAGCAAGTATCATATTTACCTTGGTCAGATGACCTGAAGGTATTAGTTACCAAGATAAGTGGAAACAAGTATTCTTTGATGAACTGAGGGTTTAAATACTCATATTCCATAATCATGATAGTGAGATGTTGAGAAATGAGAACGTCTATGATGTGATAAGGGATTAAGATCCCAATGTTCTATAAAGTGTTGAAAAATACTTGATAGATAAATTATACTCTTCTTTGTAACATTTGTAATGATAATGTTTGAGAACTTGACTGATGCTAAAAGAGCACAGTAATGCACATAATTAACCAAGTGAAATGTTATCATGTAGTGCCCTGACCATAGATCCATCAGCGTCAGAACTTGCTAAATGGTGAAATGGGTAGCTCCGCGGCATAACCCAAAACAAATATTTTGAATATGTGGGGGTTATGGGTGCAAATACCTTACGTCCTAATGGAGGAATTGATACGAGATAAACATTAAGTCTCTCTTCCATCATTATATATATATTAGGGTGGATGTATCACTAATCCCCTGATACTAGGATGGATGTATCATGAATCTCCCAGTGATAGTAATGTCGGATCGATTGAGATTATTATAGTCTCTCGATTGCAAAGAGAGTACAACACGCCATTGTAACTCTATAGAGAAGTTGCCAGTATACCCTGGAATGCTATTTAGCAGAGACACAAGATGTCCTGCATGGAATCTCATACTGACTGAGATGTGGGAGGTCATGGTAGCCAGCTCTACCCTTGACCTTGTATGGCAGAAATTTCGACTTTGCAGTGGTCGGTTGGAGTATGAGTGGTATACCTCATCTCCACAGGGCATAAGTGTGGTTGTAAAATGTAATCAGCCGTATAGCATGTTTGCTTAAGGATTGAATACGAAAATCATTGGCTGATGTTACAATACTTTTATACATCTTTAGTTGATAGATGATATATTTATGATTCCTGGAATTCCTTGCAAAAATGGATAGATGACATATGATTCCACCATGGGTAGACACAATGCTCTTCTTGAGAAAGGAGATTTCCAATTCTGTTGATACAATGATTGATACTGCTATTAATATAAAAGATTTCCTGCTCAGTTTTATTCAGCTAATCTGCAATAATAATATCTCTGGCGGAGAGTTATATCTCTCGCTGGGACAATTTACAATTGTCTCACCCCCGTGGGATCCATTGTTTTTAGGTGGACGCGGATAAGGAAATAGAATCCCCACAGTAGAGAAAGGACAGCAGCAACAGGGACAATAGTGAGATCTCAAGTGGAGATATTGTCTGTCAAGTCATATAGTGTGACGTCCCCGGATTTTCTAAAACTTAATCTGACGTGCGACGTCCAAATTGAAACCTCACCTCAATGAGCATCCCAATTTAAACATCCCACACTAGGCTAAGAAGAAGAAAATCAAGGGAGTCAGAAGGAAAAATAGTAGCACATGTACATGAAAAATAATAAAACCATACACACATGTTCACCATTCAACATATAATTACAACATGAATTGTTACAACATTTGATATTATATATTGAACAACAAACTTCTACATATACATGTACTACCATTAAACTACAGGATCTTAAGACAACAGGTCCACCTGTACATCAGCTCGCTATACAACTCTCACTATCCTGAATCTTCAAGAGCATAACCACAACCTAAACAAAAGATTACATGCAGTACACGTCAGCACAATGTTCATGAATATTGTACTGAGTACGCCTACGTGTCTTTTATATATACCTCTCTTCATATCTTGGCAATAAGATAAAACTAATATACTTGGCAGTAATAGAAGAATATAAGAAAAGCATATACTTGCACAAAGATATTCATTAGCAAAAGAGAACACATATTTTAAGCACATTTTCCATTATATATTCATGCATTTGCCACCTGAGGGAATAATGCATCATCTCTGCTACCAACGAGAATGAGATGTAAGGACTTATGATTCATGTGTGTATGGTTTTATTATTGTTCATGTACATGTGCTACTATTTTTCCTTCAGACTCCCTTGATTTTCTTCTTCTTAGCCTAGTGTGGGATGTTTAAATTGGGATGCTCGCTGAGGTGAGGTTTCAATTTGGACGTCGCACATCAGATTAAGTTTTAGAAAATTTGGGGACGTCACAGGTGGTATCAGAGCATGAACAATAGCTAAACCTGATAGTGCTCATTATGCAACACAAAACTAAAGGACCTTGAACCTTAATAATCTTTAGGGTTAGATTAGTCGTCTTTTAGAGACTTGATCTGACCTAGCCTCTAGGTTAGCACCTAGATGTCCGAGAACTAGGTCTAGACTGGTGCTTGTTGAGTAGCAAGTCCTTAGATGTCATTCTTTCCTTGTAGTGCAGCGGTATGGGACGTTGCACTATTTGGAAATGATGTGCATCAAGGGAAGAGAAACCCTAGACATATGGCGCTCATTGTCTAGAGTAGCTACGCTAGTCTACCCCTTGTTCTCACCCTTTTCACTAGTTTTCATGACACTGTACTCTCTACTATGTGTGGGGCACTCGTTTCAGGATTTGGTTTTAGATTCCAACCGGATCGAACCGTGATAGTTTCTCTGACGCTTGTTTTATCGGAGAAAACTATATAGTATTTTAATATGTATATGTATTACAAAAATGTGTCCCCACACATGTACGAGTAGGAGGTGGTCATGCAACCTAAGTGAAAGTGAATGACATCAGTCTAGAAGAGAGAGTAGTTCTAGATTAGATGTCTAGAGCCTTTTTGGAATATATGATAGATGGAATAGATGATATAAGTTTTGATGATATGATGTAAGTCTTATATAGATAATATAAGATGGTTATGCTGATTTATGTTTGCCTTTGAGGACTTGAGTTAGGTTTGAGGTTTTGAGATAAGTCTTGATGATGCAAGTAACTAGGCTTTTATGAGATAAGATGTGTTAAGTTAAGACAAGTTGTGAGTCAGCATGAGCCTCAAGCTCTTTTACAAAGGAGGACCTCTAGTGTTAGGACCAGTTTTAGGGTTAACTCCAAAGAGAGTGAGACCCCAGAGGGAGAAGGTCAGAGAGCCTAAACTCCAAGATATGAGAATTCTGAGAATATGTGTTATGATATGTCCTAAACTAGACTACTCCCGAGTGATTGAGTTGAGTTGCTTTACGTATGATTCGTATAGTTTTCCTGAACCCTAGATGTCCTTGGGAGGACCAAACCCTAGAGACAGAGAGAGGTTGTTTATATGTGTATATGTGAACATAGATATGAGTGTCTGGCATCTGGGTGAGGGACATAGCCCAAGACCCTAGAGGAGGTAGCTATGTTAGTTTTTGTACAACCTCATGCTCGGGTTGGTGGTTCCCATATAGGAATCTAGTGGTGTGTATATAAGAGAAAGAGAGTTGAGAAATAGTTTTCATGGGTATAGATCTGAGAAGAGAATGTCATAGCATGCTTTGTTTTATGCTTATGTGGCTAGAGCTTATAAGGCTATCACGAGTGCCAACGAGGTAATCTGAGAACCCTAGACTGAGGGGAAAGATAAAGTATATGCATACGAGCTACTAATAGAGTTGAGTGAGCTCAGAGAGACTGAGCATGGTGATGCCCCCTTGATATGGGTTAGGAGAACCTCAATTGGGCTAGATAAAGTTTTGATATATGTTTAATAAGCCACTCACATAAGTTTGTTTAGCACAACCATAATATAATATATGTAAGGACGTGATCTAATCTCAAGATGTGATATATAGACATGATATGATGAAAACCTAGAGACGGTTTAATTGATATCAATGCATAAATGGTTAACCATATACAGGAATAAAGATGATAATGTGCTATTGTTGGTTAATCTTGTGACGAAATCACTAGTAAATGTTGCAATTTATTATGAGTAATAAAATAAGATCTTATGAATGGAAAATGTTACCAGAAATGTCAAGCTTAGTGCTTAATAATGATGAAAATATAGTTTGAAAGTAAGCACAACATAATGATTATGAAATCTTGACATGATCTAGATGGATAAAGCGAGTTAATGATAATTAACTCTGTCCTAAAAGAAATATGTTAATGTTGAATATGTTCTTTCGAGGACGAAAGTTCTTTTTAGATGTATATGATGTGACAGACTTGATTTTGGCTTAATTTCGAGGACAAAATATATTTTAATGTGTGTAGGATGTGAAGGAGTGGACTTTTGGAATCCTTATATGTCCTGTGGGGACTCGTCATGCAAAATGAGATTACTCAAAATGTAAAACAAAACCAATCACTAATTAATCACATACCCAAAAATATGGGTAAATTAAAATTGAATTCAACGTTAACACTCACTCAAAAACGTTTGAAGGATCTCAACATCTTTCTTGTATCCATGCTATGCCACACAAAAAAGCATTAATATGATAACAAAAGTTCGATTCATTTGAAACATCATATACAAACTTTATCTCGCCCGGACCTGAGAGTACATGGATGACTCTAGAACAAACTAGACATCTAATCTACTTTATCAAAGATTCATTACTATAGCTCCTCTTTGCTGCCACATGTTTGTTTTTGTCACTTCCGATTACCTAAAAAAAAGTGTGGCGAACCACAGGGGTGAGACCCAGTCCCAGTAAGAGTTATAACCATCAACAATGTTTATTGATTACAAAATTTTTATGTAATTAATAGTTAAGAAATTTAATCAGATATAACAAATAAGATCAATAGTACTGATGATTAACAAAATACATAAAGGAGCAGATAATAACTATCATTATTAACCAGACTATCATCCTTTATCTTGTTGACAATATAAGTAGTTCAGTAGCATATGCAGTTCTACCATCATGAGCAAGTCTAGTAACATAGCATAGCTAACAACAAGAGCATGTCTAATTCATTGAACATATCAACATTATAAGAAGAGCTAACAACATAAGCACAACTATCTAGATAAACATGATTAGCACTATATGCATCTCTAGTTACAAAGGCATGGCTAGCATTCTAAACATAACTAACAATGAGATATCTAGTGTCATGATTAAAATCAGCAGTAGTAGTATAGCTATTAACATAAGCATGGATATCGTATGCATGCATCTAAAATCTAAGAATATCCACAACATTAGTATATTTACTATCTCTTAATTGCATTAATCCTCATCTTTATGTAAAGATAACAAACAAGGGTTATCATCCAATGTGAAACATTGTGATTAACCCTAAATAGATATGCTATAGGGCAGTATTACATCTTTTATTATGCCCTGAAGAAATTGAGGATACCACTCAAAATCCAACTGACCACTACTAAGTCGAAATTAGTGCCATATAAGATCTAGGAAGAGTCGGACTCCTAAGATCTTCTCCACCCCCGGTCAGTTTGGGTCCGCCATAATGACACAAAAGGTCAAGCTGCTAACAGCCTAGTCCATCCTTGGTACAGGTCACGACACTAGTGAAAGATGTGGGTATGCATACCCTACTATCTGAGGTACAACCGTAGTTGTCCTCCAATATCATCACATATATAATCACTGAGACACGACCGCAGCCGTTCTCAAACTAAGGGCTAGGTATGACCGCAATCATCCTTCCTAAACACTTGAATTCAGGATGACAAGCACCCCACATACTCATCAGTATGCGCTCTGAGTTTTGCTTAGGAATACTCGTTTCACCATCTGGCAAGTTGTAACACTCAGATGGATCTATGGCACAGGGCACTACATGATTAGAGTTGCACTTGATTAGTTATGCCAATTGGGTGAATTAAGGTTGCATCAAACAAGTGGACATACAAACCCTAATTCACTTCTAGCAAGCATATAAATATCAAAACTTGAAAAGATATAAAACATATGAAACATAATTTCTCATCTCATCATCACAAATAGTACTATTCACTTTCCATTCATGAGACTACACTAGTCATCATATTATCACAAGATATAAATCCTTTTCACAATATCATAGGGTATCAACCCTTGTCAACATAAGAGGATTACACCTCATTCAGGGCTCAACCATGCCCAAAGGTCATTAAGACCATCATACTATTCCCTGCAAGATCATCATTACCTTTGCATGCCTTATAACAAGGCTCAACAACATCAATTATATATAATACACCAGATCAGCACAATATTGCATTTATGAGCTAGGTGGTATTCATAAACAATCATAGCAGGGTTATATTAACATTAATAACATTCCTTTATCACATCAACATGCAAGGAATCAAAATATGATTAACACTCATCATATGCATAATGCACATGTTTAGCATATGAAATTATCAACCATGTGGCTATAATAACCACCAATTAACATATCAAGGTTATGATCATAGTAAGGAGGTTATTCTACCATCATTCCATCATATAAGAATGTTAAACATGAATGCTCATCTTTATTTGATTACATTAGATTTAGGTTCAACATGATAAATTATACCAATGTTAGTAATCATCACTTATACCCAAACCCTAACTCACGGCATCCCCATTGGATCATGGATGCATAAGGTGAAACATCACCATTACATTCCATACTATTGTCAAGTATGAACCCACTCCTAAATCAAGGGGTAACCATCAGGTTATAGCATACTAGGGTTTCAACAATAATAGAGTACTTCATGGTTGTATTAATCATTCAAGGACTATTCATACCCAATTACCTTCATTTAGTTATATTAAAGCTAGGTATAACAAGCTATACCTAATTAGGGTTACATATCAACACAATATGGTTATCATCCCTTCTATTCATCTGAGTGAATAGGTAAGAATCACTTATTAAGGGTAACCCTCCATTTGTTCCATCATCATTCCACCCATATCACCATACCCCAATGTCACCCAGAACCATTGGATGTTTAAAAGGTAAGACTATAAGTTGTTTACATAAGTAAACACCTTAGATAAACCACATATGAAGTCCTTTATTTGTGCTCTAGAAAGAGTCACCATCTAACCCTAGACATCCCTTGATAAACAACACAAAAAGTTCCATTGAGAGTAGGGTAAAACCCACAATCGACTGTTCAGGTAGAACAAGCCATCCATTGCCAACAAATAAAATCCTTAAGTTGATCATATAAAGGAAATCATCTAAATCTCATTATTAGGACCAACATATTACATTATCCATAATTCCACTTTATTGGAGGAATAAACATTATATCTTGACCATTGGGTCAAGTTCATATATTAAAACCATCAATTACAGTATATGTTCGACCATTACATCAAGACCTGAGAAACCATTGGTCTAAGAATTAATTGATGCTAAAACTATATAATTAACTCACTGTAAATTGTAGAGACCTGATCCACCCTCATTAGTGATCATTAAATCACTATAGTTTGTTAGATCAACACTATATTCCTTAATCAACATCAAATATCAAGCTAATATCAACATTGATTGATAACATCAATAGGGTATTTAATGGTTAATCATTGAACTTCTAATTGGTCCAAAACCTGACCTAAGGGGGTGAACATAGGTTTTCAAAACAACCTAATCTAAGTCACATTATACCTTAGTTCTAACACACACACAAGATCACATGTTCATGTATAATTGAAATCAGAACATGGAACATTATAAAAATCGAAATCTAAGTCAAGCATATCTTTTTAGTGCATGAATCATCATTTTCAAGCAAGAACATGATATAGAAAGTTTATGGTAAGAAATAAACATGGAGCAAGTTATAAAACTTGCCTCTAATGCGAAGATGAAACCCCGCACAGAAGAAAATCTCGAGCAGGTAGGGTAGAAAATCCAAGAGTAAGCTAGGAATTCGCCCATCTAGCAAATTTCTTCATCAAATGAACAATTTAGGTTCCGATGAACCATGTAAATTTACTGGTCCAATCTACACTGATCAAATGGTAAACTAGATCATATAAAAGCGTAAAGAAGTGATTTATGAAATAAAAAGTCGGGCGACACAAATACTGCCCAACGTCTGATAAATGTTGTTATCAGCGAAAATCGCACAATTAACCAAAAGTTTTCAAATGCCAGGGTTAATTCATGATAAGTGAGAGAAACTCTACTCACAGCGATTTGGAATATCTGGATTCATCTGGAAATGTGTCTGGGGCCTATTTCCAAGCGGAATTTGGTTGTCTTCAACCTTTGGTATTTCCTATTCATGATCCTATTGCAAGCTGCTTCACGCACACACACCCACACCCAGCAGGTTGGCGGAGAGGCTTAGCTAGTATCTCAAACGACTGTCGAACTTGGATAGAAGCTACAACTTCTCACTTGGACCTCCAAAATGGAGCTCAAGCTAACTCTTCGCTTACTGCTAGGCACCCAAGGTGGCCTATTTCTGCACGCAGCTATGGCTGCTACAGGATGGCCGCTTGGCCAAGAAGCATGTGGCTACTAGCCAAGGAAGGAAGAGGAAGGGGAAGAGGAAGCTGAAGAGAACAAGGGAAGAAGAAGAAGAAAGGTGGGTTGCTGGGGAAAACGGAGCCAACTCCTCCTCAACTAATCGATCGCCCAATTAGCTACTTTGCACCGAATCTAGGAAGACGACCGCTAGGAAAAGGATAAGCGTAAAGGAAAGAAAGAAAAGAATCACTTATAAGTAAAAATATTGGAAAAATAGCTAATTTGACCCCAGAAATTGAAAATCATCATAACTTTTTCCTCGGAGGTCCAAATAGCATGATTTCTTTTGCAAAACTTCAAGAATGAGGCCCACTACAACCTCAAGACATAAAAACATGCCAATTATCTTGTCTCAGCTAATCAAAACTCTAATCGCATCATAAGCACTTATTTAACTTAATGATTAACACTACAATTATCATTAATTACCTCAGGCGATTCAATCTCAACTATTGATTCACATCTTAGCTTATCTTCATTATCCATGATGTTTAACAAGATACTTAGCACTAATAAAGGTTAGATTAGGGTTTTAAACATTCAATTATGATAATTAAGCTCATTCATCTCATTAAGTAAGTTTAGGGCCTTACAACTATAAATCCCTAACAGGGATTTCGCCCCTGAAATCCAAGGTAAACAAAAATGGGTACTTCCTTTGAACCTCATCCTATTACCTTCACATGGTTACTTGCATATCATGGTGATTTCACATCATTCATACATATATCATCTTGGTCAACACAAAAACTCCCACATAAGAAGACATATCATGATCCCATTAAGAAATTTAATCAACCCCATCTCACTCTTATTCAACTTGTTCTCATAGCAATTACTGCTTCGACAACCCTAAGGTTTTTGAATAAATATTGATCATATTTTTGACCATATTTAAAATACTTTGACATGTCATCATTCAAAGGTGGATATAACTTGTATGAAATGACTGGAACACTCTGTTCCTCCTATTCATAAATTGTATTTGTACATTAGTTAGTCAGTAGGATATGACTCTAAACTCATCATGGTCATGTGAATTATGTCATCCAATCTAAATCTTATGCATTGATATTTGATCATAGGTTTATCTTAAAGGAACATAGTATCGCATATCTAATGTCCAAGAAACCATCTATCCTTGATAGTGGTCTTGTCCAACTATCATTGAATCATACACAACATTATAGAATCATTTTTTTTTACAACAACATTTCGAGGGTTACCATCAACTCTCTCTAAGGGAGAGAAACTCTTGGAATGTTCATTTAATAAACATTTCCAACCTTCACATATTTCTCATATTATTGATAAATCTTGGATACTAGGATTCATTACCTTGGTATCCACCTCATGCGCTATAAGGAACTCATATCCTTATATCATCTACTTTTACCAACATAATAAATATCAAGACATATAAGAGGAGTCTTCCTAATTATTGGAAGGCTCAAAAGAAAAATCATCACAAACTTTATGATCTTGGAACTATAGTTCAAGTAACCTTATTCTATAATAAGATATCCATCCTCATGTTTAAAATGAATCAACACATACCAAGTGGCAATGGTCCACTTGAAAGATGTGCCCTAGAAAGGAAAGACACAAAGGGAAACACACTTCCCACATCATAGCAGCATTGTTTAGGGTCACTAACAAAAAGGTAACAAATTCTATTTTCATTATGCATATTACAACTTCTTATGTATCATTTCACCTTTTTCATTTTTGGTTCCTTGTCATCAGCATAGGAATCGTCATGATTAACATATCTCATTACTTCTTCCTTGATGACTATTTATCACACTTGGGTATTTTGTCTTATTTTATTATGTTTTCCAACCATTTATCAACAAGTAAATACTCATATTCCACATTTTCTTCATTAAAAAATAGATCATCTACCATAATTTCTTTCACATGCTATGCTTATTTTACATTAACACTTTCTTACACACAAAGGTTGGTCTGAGATTAACTCAGGTTTCACCTTATTTCTTTTTCATTGTTCCCATTCATCTTCTCATTTTGTACTTGTTATAGGAGTTCTCTCCATCTTATGTGGATTTCATACCGTGATTCACTTTATAAGCATAAACTTGTTTGTATTTTACTTTATTATATTCTTGAATCACATCTTCAAGAACTCTTCTTTTACTTATTTTATTCAGATTTCAATTTCATGGTATTGTATCGTTCTCTTATAGTTACCAAACATTCAAGTTTTGATAGATAATGATGCAATTCTCATCTTCTTTAAGGTATGATTGAGATATTCACACCATGATTTCTTATTCATTATGCTCTTTAGATTGTATCAAAATGACTACTTGATCAGAGTAATCAAGAAGATAACAATCTAAGAGTTCCATACTTACCCTTCTTAAATAATTGAATACCTGGCCAGGGCACCCAAATACTGAGATTAGGCAGTATGCACCATATTTTTATGTCTTATTCCTAATTTTGACATCATCCTAGTCCTAAGTTCTAGTGTCCCTATAGAATTAGTGAACCTAAAGCTCTGATACCAAACCTGTCGTGACCCGTCACGCTAAACGAGATTACTCAAAATGTAAAACACAATCAATCGCTAATTAATCACATACCCAAAAATATGGGTAAATTAAAACTAAATTCAACGTTAACAATCACTCAAAAACATTTGAAGGATCTCGACATCTTTCTTGTATCCGTGCTATGCCACACAAATAAGCATTAATATGCTAACAAAAGTCCGATTCATTTGAAACATTATATACAAACTTTATCTCGCCCGGACCTGAGAGTACAGGGACGACTCTAGAACAAACTAGACATCTAATCAACTTTATCAAAGATTCATTACTATAGCTCCTCTTTGCTGCCACATGTTTGTTTTTGTCACTTCCGATTACCTAAAAAAAGTGTGGTGAACCACAGGGGTGAGACCCAGTCCCAACGAGAGTTATAACCATCAAGAACGTTTATTGATTACAAAATTCTTATGTAATTAACAGTTAAGAAATTTAATCAGATATAACAAATAATATCAATAGTACTGATGATTAACAAAATACATAAAGGAGCAGATAATAACTATCATTATTAACCAGACTATCGTCCTTTATCTTGTTGACAATATAAGCAGTTCAGTACCATATGCAGTTCTAGTATCATGAGCAAGTCTAGTAACATAGCATAGCTAACAACAAGAGCATGTCTAATTCGTTGAACATATCAACATTATAAGAAGAGCTAACAACATATGCACAACTATCTAGATAAGCATGATTAGTAGTATATGGATCTCTAGTTACAAAGGCATGGCTAGCATGCTAAACATAACTAACAATGAGATATCTAGTGTCATGATTAAAATCAATAGTAGCAGTATAAGTATTAACATAAGCATGGCTATCGTATGTATGCATCTAAAATCTAAGCATATCCACAACATAAGTATATTTACTATCTCTTAATTGCATTAATCATCATCTTTATGTAAAGATAACAAATAAGGGTTATCATCCAATGTGAAATGTTGTGATTAACCATAAATAGATATGCTATACGGCTGTATTACATCTTTTATTATGCCCTGAGGAAGTTGAGCATACCACTCAAAATCCAACTGACCACTGCTAAGTCAAAATTAGTGCCATATAAGATCTAGGAAGAGCCAGACTCCTAAGATCTTCTCCGCCCCCGGTCAGTACGGGTCCACCACAATGACACAAAAGGTCAAGCTGCTAACAGCCTAGTCCGTCCTTGGTACAGGTCATGACACTAGTGAAAGAGGTGGGTACGCATACCCTACCATCTGAGGTACAACCGGAGTTGTCCTCCAATATCATCACATATATAATCACCGAGACACGACCGCAATCATTCTCAAACTAAGGGCTAGGTATGACCGCAATCATCCTTCCTAAACACTTGAATTCAGGATGACAAGCACCCCACATACTCATCAGTATGCGCTCCGAGTTTCGCTTAGGAATAATCGTTTCACCATCTGGAAAGTTCTAACACTCAGATGGATCTATGGCACAGGGAACTACATGATTAGAGTTGCATTTTATTAGTTATGCCAATTGGGTGAATTAAGGTTGCATCAAAAAAGTGGACATACAAACCCTAATTCACTTCTAGCAAGCATATAAATATCAAAACTTGAAAAGATATATAACATATGAAACATAATTTCTCATCTCATCAGCACAAATAGTACTATTCATTTTCCATTCATGAGACTACACTAGTCACCATTTTATCACAAGATATAAATCCTTTTCACAATATCACAGGGTATCAAACCTTGTCAACATAAGAGGATTACACCTCATTCAGGGCTTAACCATGCCCAAAGGTCATTAAGACCATCACACTATTCCCTGCAAGATCATCGTTACCTTTGCATGCCTTATAACAAGGCTCAAGAACATCAATTATATATAATACACCAGATCAGCACAATATTGCATTTATGAGCTAGGTGGTATTCATAAATAATCATAGCAGGGTTATATTAACATTAAGAACATTCCTTTATTACATCAACATGCAAGGAATCAAAATATGATTAACACTCATCATATGCATAAGCACATGTTTAGCATACGAAATTATCAACCATGTGGCTATAATAACCACCAATTAACATATCAAGGTTATGATCATAGTAAGGAGGTTATTCTACCATCATTCCATCATATAAGAATGTTAAACATGAATGCTCATCTTTATTTGATTGCATTAGATTTAGTTTCAGCATGATAAATTATACCTATGTTACTAATCATCACTTATACCTAAACCCTAACTCACGGCATCCCCATTGGATCATGGATGCATAAGGTGAAACATCACCATTACATTCCATACTATTGTCAAGTATGAACCCACTCCTAAATCAAGGGGTAACCATCAGGTTATAGCATACTAGGGTTTCAACAATAATAGAGTACTTCATGGTTGTATTAATCATTCAAGGACTATTCATACCCAATTACCTTCATTTAGTTATATTAAAGCTAGGTATAACAAGCTATACCTAATTAGGGTTACATATCAACACAATATGGTTATCATCCCTTCTATTCATCTGAGTGAATAGGTAAGAATCACTTATTAAGGGCAACCCTCCATTTGTTCCATCGTCATTCCACCCATAGGTTTTCAAAACAACCTAATCTAAGTCACATTATACCTTAGTTCTAAAACACACACATGATCACATGTTCATGTATAATTGAAATCAGAACAGGGAACATTATAAAAATTGAAATCTAAATCAAGAATAGCTTTTTAGTGCATGAATCATCATTTTCAAGCAAGAACATGGTCTAGAAAGTTTATGGTAAGAAATAAACGTGGAGCAAGTTATAAAACTTGCCTCTAATGAGAAGATGAAACCCCACACAAAAGAAAATCTCAAGCAGGTAGGGTAGAAAATCCAAGAGTAAGTTAGGAATTCGTCCATCTAGCACATTTCTTCATCAAATGAGCAATTTAGGTTCCGATGAACCATGTAAATTTACTGGTCCAATCTACACTGATCAAATGATAAACTAGATCATATAAAAGCGTAAAGAAGTGATTTATGAAATAAAAAGTCAGGCGACGCCAAATACTTTCCAACGCCTGATAATTGTTGTTATCAGTGAAAATCGCGCAATTAACCAAAACTTTTCAATTGCCAGAGTTAATTCATGATAAGTGAGAGAAACTCTACTCATAGTGATTTGGGATATCCGGATTCGTCCAGAAATGTGTTTGGGGCCTATTTCCGGGCGGAATTTGGTTGTCTTCAACCTTTGGTATTTCCTATTCACGATCCTGTTGCAAGCTGCTTCACACACACACACCCAGTAGGTTGGCGGAGAGGCTCAGCTAGGATCTCAAACGACTGTCGAACTTGGATAGAAGCTACACCTTCTCACTTGGACCTCCAAAACGGAGCTCAATCTAACTCTTCCCCTACTACTGGGCGCCCAAGGTGGCCTATTGCTGCACGTAGCTACGGCTGCTGCAGGATGCCCGCTTGGCCAAGTAGCAGGTGGCTGCTAGCCAAGGAAGGAAGAGGAAGGGGAAGAGGAAGGAGAAGAGAAGAAGGGAAGAAGAAGAAAAAAGGTGGGTTGCTGGGGAAAACGGAGCCAACTGCTCCTCAACTAATCGATCGCCCACTCGGCTACTGTGCACCGAATCCATGAACATGACCATTGGGAAAAGGATAAGCATAAAGGAAAGAAAGAAAAAAATCGCTTATAAGTAAAAATCTTGGAAAATTTGCTAATTTGACCCCAGAAATTGAAAATCATCATAACTTTTTCCTCGGAGGTCCAAATAGCATGATTTCTTTTGCAAAACTTCAAGAACGAGGCCCACTACAACTTCAAGACATAAAAACATGCCAATTAGCTTGTCTCAGATAATCAAAGCTCTAATCGCATCATAAGCACTTATTTAACTTAATGATTAACACTACAATTATCATTAATTACCTCAGGTGATTCAATCTCAACTATTGATTCACATCTTAGCTTATCTTCATTATCCATGATGTTTAACAAGATACTTAGCAATAATAAAGGTTATATTAGGGTTTTAAACATTCAATTATGATAATTGAGCTCATTCAACTCATTAAGTAAGTTTAGGGCCTTACACGTCCAGTGAATTCACGCATGTCAAGTTGCTATGAGAATTCCTAATGTTTTTCCCAGAGTTTGGAAGTCAAATGATATTGATATCATGATTAGGATCTTTATGATTATGCCTTTTGAAGTATTTAATTGGATGATTGAACAATTGAGTTTTGACACTAAATTTGAGTAGAAGATAGTTTGAGTGGTGAGGAAGCAATGGTTAAAATTTGGTGACAATTGGATATTCCTAGAAAGAGTTATGAAGGTTTGCAATTTGAAAAATAATAGACATTTTTTTAGGATTTATAGACCTAAGTTGGTTTTAATAAGTGTCACACCCCTTTTGGTTTTTGGATGGGTGTGTGGCCTTTCCTTTTCTCGTGGACCCAGTAGTTGCACCCAAGCAGTTCAGTAAAGCCTAGAAGCCACAGACTGACTGTGTGGGGTTTTCTCTACCCTTGGATATGCTGGATCGAATGTTTCTTAAGTTATCACCTTCAGGGCAGTTGCATCTTGACCATGTCGATGACCTTCCACGATGGGGTGGCTTTGAGAACGTGTGAAAGAGTAAGGGATGGACGAAGAGGCGATCTCAACTCGTTTAGAAGAATATCACTACCCCTCATGTGCATTTAGTGAGTGAGTGGTGAGGGAGAACAAACTTCCAGTTCCTCCCCCTTCTTCCTTGCGGCGCACAGAGCAAAAGAAGGGGAAGATCAAGGGTGGAGGTCATAAGAGTCTTGAAGGGATTTCTCACCATCCACGGGAGGTATAGTCGAGTTTCTGGAGTGCTCGTCCACCTCCTGGAGGCGTCATCTGTCAGTCATGATGCAAGGGGAGTGAATCCCCTTTCCCTCCGTTGTGACATAGGCTGACATCGATGAGCACCTGGATGGAGTTTTGGGGCCACCAAGTGAGGGTCAAGAAGCCGAGGATGGCCAACCGAGGTCCAGGAGATGAGATGAGTTCGATTCCAACGGTGAGAAGGATCAAAGATACAAGGATGCTCACTAGATGAGAACCCTTATAGCAGCGGCGCCTGAACCTTGACCACAGAGGAGGAACCTCCGACAAAAATCCACGAAGACCGACGGCATAGTTCTGAGCTTGAAGTTTGCGGTAGGGTTTTCATATGGTGAGGAGGCTCATCTCGCATGGTTTACTCATTGGAGGTGAGATCTTGAGTCGGTGCTCCTTGGCGGACCGGGAGCAGAGGATGCCGCACGCTAGCCTCGTGCGAGAAGGAGAAAGAACGGGTGAAAGTGAACCCTGAACCACCCTAATCATGGTCCATTCAGGAGTAAATGGGAGGATGCATACCGGGTCCGGTCCAGACAAACCAGAGAAGTTGTGCAACCAATCAGGCCACGTGTCAGCGGCCCATTGGCCGAAAAAGGTAAACCCCCAGATTTAGTCCAGATCTTATATAATTCATAGAAAATAGCCCGATGATCAAAAAAATACATATAATATACAAAAATGTTCAAAAAAATGCGTAGAACAAGATGGAAGTATAATATCAGGATTTTGAGTAACTAATATAGTTGATATCATGTAAGGTATGTAATTCTTAGTATGTGGATAATAAATATCAAAGGATGATATAAAATTATGGGAAAATGTCAGTAACTCCATAATCATGTTTATAATGCATATGATGTCAGATATGGTCATGTTAATGCACGAAATCTTGTAATTTGCTCCATATGTCTAATTAGGGCTAATTACCCTAAATAAAATGCAATAAATACATTGGCGATCAATAAATGACAAAATTTACAGAGTGAGCTCATATCAGTAATTAGAAGATAATATGTAACTCTGAGATCAGTTATATATCTGGAATTAATAGAAACATGATAATGACTCTTCATGTGATATAAAACCCTAATATACTTAAGGAATATGATCTAGGGTTAATATGTGAACATAATCATATGAAATCAAATAATAAGATTATTGATCATAATCTAGAATACAACATCAGTAACGTCAATCCTAGATAACAAGAAGAGATAGATAGGAAATAATAATGAGAATATCCTAATGATTAAGTGAAACCCTAGAATGAATACGATTAGGGTTAAGATGAGATGTAAGATGATGAGAACCTGATGATCGTATGTGATCTTATCTTTATCAGGGGTTTGACCAAGATATAGTTGACATGAGGATATATCTGATATCAGGAATATGTGATTAGGATGTCTCTTTGGAAGGTAAGCCATTACCTCTTACTTGGATTATTATGCAATATGCTTGTGTTATATGAGTAGTAAAATACTTGGCATACGGTATTAGATGAAATGATTGTTCTTGTATGATATGTTGCCTAATTTTCCATACTTATGGTTATGAACACATGAAACATAATATATTTGTTCCATTATATGAAAGCACTAATTCTCTTTGGTAGCATAGTGCTGGAAAGTGATCATTCTCTTTGGTAGCAGATCACATTGTACAATGATCTAACTCTTTGTAGTAGATCTTAAGGCCTTACATCTCATTCTCGTTGGTAGCAGAGATGTTGCATTATTCCCTCAGGTGGCAAATGCATGAATATATAATGGAAAATGTGCTTAAAATATGTGTTCTCTTTTGATAATGAATATCTTTGTGCAAGTATGTGCTTTTCTTATATTCTTCTATTACTGCCAAGTATATTAGTTTTATCTTATTGCCAAGATATGAAGATAGGTATATATAAAAGACACGTAGGCGTACTCAGTACAATATTCATGAATATTTTGCTGACATGTACCGCATGGAAACTTTTGTTTAGGTTGTGGTTATGCTCTTGAAGATCCAGGATAGTGAGAGTTATATAGCGAGCTGATGTAAAGGTGGACCTGTTGTCTTAAGATCTTTTAGTTTAGTGGTAATACATGTATATGTAGAATTTTGTTGTTCAATATGTAATATCAAATGTTGTAACAATTCATGTTGTAATTATATGTTGAATGGTGAACATGTGTGTATGGTTTTATTATTGTTCATGTACATGTGCTACTATTTTTCCTTCTGACTCCCTTGATTTTCTTCTTCTTAGCCAAGTGTGGGATGTTTAAATTGGGATGCTCGTTGAGGTGAGGTTTCAATTTGGACGTCGCACATCAGATTAAGTTTTAGAAAATCTGGGGACGTCACATATAGATAGTAGTCCTATGTGTCGTCTCTATACTCTCCGGTCCTCAGAGTCAGTAGATATTGCTTTTATCTTCGATCTGAGATTTTGTATGGAATGCCTCGAGATTTTATGTTGCTTATGTATAGTTTGACAAAGCAACTGTTGTATGAAATCCTCGAGAAGAGATGGTACATGGAATGTACTTTTGAACCAGAATGTTTATGTAATACTTTGGTTCTTCTTATAAGAGTTTTTTGGAATTAGATCTTTGTGCAAAAAGTTTATAATTTTTAGTGAATTTTCAGTAATTCTGATGCTAATGATCGCTTCCGCTTTAGTTAATCTTATTTTTGTGAGATGGATGCCACATTGTGGCTCTAAGGAATTACAGTAGACATGGCCATAACCATTGTTTTGTTTTATATTTAAAGTTTATTTTTTGGTATATAGCATGTATATGTTACATACTATATTTTTGGTGATTGGGTACAATATATGTATATATATGATATATATAAATCCCTCAATCAAACATATTAAGTATAAGATGCTTTTCATTTGAGACACATATGAAAACCTTGATTGACCAAGTGTATATTACACCTTAGAGTGGTACACCGTCTATCTCATGGAAGTGTGATGGTAATAATGTAGGTTGTGCCCTATGGGGGTGCATGATTATCATGTCAACTTTTAGGTCAGTCTTAATTGGTGATTCTTAGAGTGTCTAGGCCCATAGGCATACTGATAATATGGCAAGGAGTTGTGCATATTATCTATCAAGAATTACATATGATGCAATTCGAAAATTTCAAACCTTAATGGTTGATTATTTATTGCAGTGTCGGTAGGGTGATAATCGAATCATTTTGGATCTTTCTCATTAGAAAATTGATTTTCTACAATTTTCCAAATTGATACTTGAGGGTTGTCAATTTGATCGAAATAATGAGAGCAATAGTAAATTAAAGACCTAATAAATATCATCAATTTTAATCAAATCAAAACAAATCAAAAGTGAGTTTTTGACTAAATTGCAAAATTCATTTGTAGAATCAAATGTCAAAAAAAAAACAATCACCTTTCTCTACGATCGGTCCTTCAGAAGGAGAAGCTAAATGGGAACAAATTCCATGACTGGTTTAGGACATTGATAATAGTTCTGACACAGGAGTGCAAGATATAAGTTCTAGAAATGTTAGATTCAAATGAACCCCTTCCAACGCACCTAGGGTTGACAGGTAAGCTTAGAAAAAGCATATTGAAGATGTTATGGATGTCAAATGTCTAATGCTATGCTCCATGAGCTATGAGTTTTATAGGCAACATGAGAACATGGATGTGATTGAGATGGTCACACATCTCAAGAACATGTTCTAAGATTAGAAAAGACAAGAGAGGTATGATGTCTCCAAGGCATTGTTCAAGTGTAACATGGCAGAAGGAGACCCAGTAGGACCTAATGTATTCAAGCTCATTGGGTATGTGGAGAACCTAGCTAGACTGGGATTCCCTTTGGGTCAAAGTTGGCCATTGACAAGATTATGCAATCCCTGCCAGATTCATACAGTTAGTTTGTCATGAAGTACAACATGAATGATGTTAACAAACCATTGACAAAGTTGTTGCGCATGTTGAGAACAACTGAGGAACAAATGAAGAAAGACAAACCAAGTCTGTTATGGTGATCAACAAGATAAAGGGGAAGTCTAAAGGCAAAGACAAATCTAGTTAGAAGAACTAAAGAAGAAGAAGGAAGGCATTGAGGCCCCCATTTCAGGTATAAACATTATAAGATAAATTTGATTTCTTCTTTGTCTTGACATGTGATACCAAATAGAGATATGACATACTTGATGTGTAGGATCTGACAGAAGTAAAATCTCTCATGGAAGGACAAAGATGAATAAGGAAGAGCAAGAGTTGTTGAAGCTTCAGTGTATATTTAAATTTATCTTAGCCCATTGGGCATGCAATAGAGTTAGTTGAATTTCTATTTCATTATGTCAATAAATAGAAACATTTACTTTACGCATCTTGTATGACACAAATGATAAATCAATAAAGTGATTTGTTAATGTTTCTATTTTGAAAGATATGATCTTGTATGGCAATGCCCAAATATCTAGATGGTATTTGTATGAGAGAATCTCAAGATGAATGTTTATACCAAAGGATTATAATTGTAACTCAAAACAATCATTAGCAATAATCACCTTGATCGTATATATAAGAATTTCATATCTAGAATAAAAATTGATGATAATCTAGATTTCCTTGGTTATTGAGCCTAAGGAGATATGAAAATCTTACATACACACAACGTGACATAATATCCTTCACTAAAAGTAGAGGGAGGATAAGCTTTCCACTGGACCTCATACATATGATGCATGAAGATCTTATGGAATGAATGCCATAGATAGTTACTTATACTTCATTCATTTACTGGTAATATGATCATATGTACTCAGTAGTGTAGAAACATACAATCTCTTGAAGTGTTAAAGAATATTACAATTGAAATATAACTTTGATGAAAGTATTAAGAAACTTTGATGAGATCAAATGGTGAGATATTTACATCAATACCTTGAGAACCTTCAAGATAGAATTGTGTTGGTGTATCACAAGTCTAATCGATCTGAACATGATGATGTTTCAGAAGGAAGGAATCATGCCATTATGAGTCACGATATGTTTATCAACTAATTTAATATTCTTGTATCCTCATAAATATATATACCTATCACTAAAAGATGTAAAATATAAATGATTTATAAGACATCATATATGATATGATTTAGGGAATGTTCTGAAAAGTCTTAAGGATTGACACCTAAAGAAAGAAATTTCTTGAAAAGGTCTATCCATAAACCATAACTATTGGGTGTTACTGTTAATCTCAATCCAATAACAAAATGTTTTGTTAAATAGGATAACTGAGTTCCTAAAGATTTAGTGCAAGTAAGAGTAGAACTTGAAATGATCGAGGTCAACAAAAGATACAATGAAAATTAAGAGAATATCAAGTTGTTGTGGAAACTCACGTTCATCATATGACACAAAACAAAATAAGTTCTAGCAGAACATGTCCAAAATTGGAGGATTGTGAATCCAACAAGTCAAACAGGTTGGTCATAAGAGGATGAGCCAATTACTCAAGTAGAAACTATTGAGAACCATAAGAAATGGCCTAAAGGCATTTATGAGTCCATGTAAGCTAACAAGGTAAGACCTTGGTAGTTCCACCTAATGGGGTGATACGTAAAGGGTGAAATAGGGTCTTATTGCAAAGACTTGCATGGAAAACATAACAAAGACGAATTGGGTGAAATGTTTTCAAATTAGTTCAAATTGTTGAACATGATAGAAATTCCTTTACCAATTGTCATACTTTTTATTGTAATTAAAATAGACTATGCGATTTGTCATATGAGGATTAAAATTGGATTCCTTAAAAGGAATATATCAGAGGATGTGTATGTGACACGATAAAAAGGTTTTATAACATCGAGAATGCAAATAAAGTATATAAACTACAAAGTTCAATCTGGGATTGAAACAAGCATCTTAGAGATGGGATCTTTTGACGAGGCAAGATAGTAAAAGAGTTTGACTTTAATCAAGATAAAAGATGAAATTTGTTATTACAAAAGAATTAGTGGGAGCATATATGAATATTCCACAGATGATGGGGAATAACGTCTCAATATTGTGAATATCGAGAGGCGATGGAAAACACCTTCAACAATGAAGAAGTAGGTGAAACATCCTGTGAGATAAGGATCAAGACCTATAGAGATAGTTCTTGAATGTTTCACAACATACATTTGAGCACATACAATAGCAAAATGTTGAAAGAGTTTAACACAAAAGGGTTCAACGAGAGAGAATGCATATTAGTCTCTCATGAACCATATGTTCCAATTCTTGTAAAGAATGGAAATGACATGATTAAGATGACATAGGTTGTAGAAATGAATCTATCATCAATTCTATAAATGTACTTATCCCATATAATCTTCTATGTACTGGACATGAAAAGATGACATTAAGTTCCAATAATGGTTATTGGAATGTCATTAAAGATATCCATTAGTACTTGAGAAGTACTTAAGGATAGATAACTAGTAAATAGAAATAAAAATAAAGGAAGAGTTGAGTGTAAAAAGATACATGGATGCAAGCTTATAAAATGACATAATTTGATTGCAGTATAAAATATGTTTAATTTTTAAGAGAAAATAATTGTGAGTTGGAAGAGTTTCGAACTATAAGCCATTAATTATAAAAGAAACTGTATGACCTGGTGTTCAGAACACAAAAATGAATAAAGTATGAATCTTAAGGTTCATATGATGAACTTATAGATGTTCCAACCATTGATGACACAGTAAATATACAATGGCAACAATGGAGATACTAGTTATGCATGAACATTTGAGATCATACTACTGTAATTTCTTCTCATACAAAATGTTGTAATAGTGAAGAGATGTGAAACATGCAATATACCTACTATGACAAAGTGTTGCTAACCCGTTCGATTAACACATTCATAGTAGAAACATGATGTACATGTTTATATTACTAAGAATGAGATTCATTAGTAATTGTCTCTAAGTGCAAGTGGGAGACTGTTGGTAAGGTATGCCTAGAGAGCCAATCATGTGATAATTACATGGCACATGCCATAAAGGATTTGATTGATAGTCATAAAGGAAAGCTTCCAATTCAGTCTATTATACTCAGTTATGAGATAATGAGGAAATATTATGAATGTCTAAAGAATGACAATACTCAATGACATATGTCTTCATGTACAAGACTTGAACAAGATCATATGAATGTTAAGAGTATGTACATTCTTATTATGCCTGTAGTTAGTTGTTACTGTGGAAGGTAGATAGACACCTATAACACATCAGATTGGAGTGTGGGTTAGTTGATGATAGAATCTCATTAGTCATGATATGACATATTAAACCAAGCACAAAGATACATGTTAGGGAATAGTGTATCAGACAGACCCACCTTGAGAGTGACACATGGAAACCATCATTCATGGGCATAGCCATCTCTCATAGTGAGGGTGATGATTGTGATTCTTAGACCTAAAGTCACTACACTCATCACATGTCATTCAGTATACATTGAAATCATCAAAAATAACCCTGAATACGAATTGCCATAAAGGTGATGATTAGGTAGTTGCAACACATGGGGACTGACTATGAGTGATGTAGATGGGATTTGTTCCTCCTTATGGAGTTTGATGTCCTGGCCACTTGATAAGAGAGACTGAGAAATGCATGCACATGCATATATGACTCGATATATGATATTGAGGTTGTATATATCTCAGACAGTATGCTCTTGGTTCATGGAGCATGGATTGAACATTGAGAGCATGACAGTTCCATACCTCCACTTCATTCCAGATATTAGAGCTAAAGGAATTATATAATCACTACAACACTTTACATAGATTGTAGGTTGAAGTCATTCTCTAACATTCCATCCACTTGGGTAGCACTGATGTGTGACTAGGCACTACTCTTTGCTTGTGGTGGCATAAGCTAATTATGGATGTTCATTATCAACGTGATATGGAACCTTTAGGGTCACACACATAGGAAATCATCTATAAGAGGAGTTTAATCATGAAAACATGATTTGATTGATTACTTAAGTGTTTATGTATTCAATTGAAGCAACAAATCAACTGACTAGAGTGCCAACCGATCGGCTCAAGTATTGAGATAGGCATTTGGAGTCTCATGTTGATTAAATATTGAATTGGATGATTTCTACATGAATCAGAGCACTAACTTATTATCTCACTAAGTGAACTGATCGACTCAAGTTGGGTGAGCCAACTGATTCACTTAGTGAACCGATTGGTTCAATTTTGCAAACTAAAGGTTCTAGTAACTTTCCCGAATTCATGAGAAAATTTGATCATTTCACTTGTTCAATTCTATTAGTATAAGAATTATTTGAGCATTAATTGGATTCAAATTTTCTAATTCATATGTGATTGGGAAACTGACAATATGAATGATTCGAACTATGAACTGATTGTCTCGCATGTGAACCGACCGGTTTGGTTTCCAACCGACCAATTCATGATTTGCGGGTTTCAAAAATTCATGCTCTTCCAGTCCCTTCCACTCCCACATCGATTGGGAACCCAGACCCTAACCCCTCCAATAAATAGAGGGGTACTGGGGGCTTCCCAGAACACAACTCAATTCCTCTGACAATTGTTGTCATCTCTGGTTGTGGTAACTAATAGAAAGCCCAAACAAGTCCTACCTACTAAAAGGAGGGAAAACAACGGAGAAAAAGTTGTGGGAGAGAAAGTTGGTGACTAGTACACCAGAAGGACAACTCTTTCATGTTTGTTCTACCAGAATGACATGATTTCTAGTTGGTCTGTGTGGACTTATCTAGAGGGGAGGTGGCCTTTGCCCATTGCTAGGAGGGCAACGTCATCTTGCTATCTATGGCGAGACCACATGGGCCACTACAGATGTTGTTCCCGTCTATTGTCCATGGTTAAGACTAAGAGCTACACAAACACCATCTAAGAGGAACTAAAAGATATTTGTGTTGCAATGAGTTGTAGTCACTTGAATTGCTCCAAGAGTAGGTATAAACTTATTAAACCATCTTTCCTATTTCATAGTAGTTTTGCAATCTTGTTGTTCTAGGGAATACAGATAGGTAAAACTTTTGTTTCTGCTGCCTATTGTGTGCTCATTTTTTCATTTAAGTACAACTTAGGAGTAAGTAAAGATAAATTGTAGATACATAGTCCATATTTCATCATGTATTAATGGTCCAGTAGCATATAAGATTTAGTTTCACCAGAGATAGCTAATATCCACATGATATTTTCATGTATTAGTGGTGTGAATCTATCTTAGTGAATGTTATAAATGAAAAGGAAAAAAAAAGGGATAATCTATTTGGATGATGTTCAAGTGGTGTGTGCACTTTTCTTTCCATACAGTTTCATAATTTTACCACCGAAGCGGGAAGTTGAGTTTGAGATTTAACACTTACACAATAGTTACCTTTCGAAATACCATCCAATGTGATGGAACTTATACATTTAAAGGAACAAAAAATAGTTGTTAAATTTATTAGATTAGGTCTAATCCAAACTAGGCCATCACCATAGTGAATTGTTGTACTTTTTTAAGGTTGGATGCTAGTACATGGTTGTGTATAGATTGTATGTATCTAAAGAAGATAATCATTAATTACAAATATAATTTAGCTAGGAATGATGACTTGTTTCATATGTTGCATGTACCAATAGTCTTGTCAAAGATAGATCATATGTTGCATTTTTATTAGTTAAAGTCATGGAATCATATTACCAAAGTCAACTTTTAGAATAAGAAATTGACACTATGTGCTTGTCATCATGTATCTTGGATGGACACATTAACATATAGATTTTATGGATATGACTAGTAGACATTTTTTTAATACCAAAATAGATTTATAGTGGTATTTTGACACGAATTAAATGTGCATGTAATACAAAAATGTATGCATAAAAAATGTACGCATTAGAGTTGTAAAGAGGTACAAAGAGGCCCAAGTTGCTGACATCAGGGAATCGAGATAGATATAGAATAATACTAACTAAAATAGTTCAGCTTGACCTAAAGAATGAGTTTATTGGGTTTATTAAACTAAATTTTAAAGTAAATAATGAAGAATCAAAATGGGTTGAAGATTAAATTAATGGGATATTTAGGATACCAATTTCAAGGTAGGTTTATTTATGCATGAGTTCTCTTCAACTAACAAAAATATCTATTTTTCTTTGGATTAGGCATCTCTAGCTTGTACTACCCACTCTATTTGTGCAATACAATGTTTAAACTAATTTTGAACCATCTCTTAAAGGATAAATGAAATGATCTATCTCTTGACAATAGAGTTTACAATAGTAGCCCACTTTCGTAGTGTAGTTTTGATTATATTGATAATGGATCCTTTAGATATTCATCTTTTCTGATGATAATTAACAATCTCACACTTATTCATAATGGCCAAACATAAATACAAAAATCCAATGAGATTTCCTTATAAAAATATGAAGAAACGAAATCGACATTAAAATGAAGACATACATATAAAAGTCAAAATGAGCTACACTTGAGTCCTATAGGATAGGGGTTTTATCCCCTCATGCTCAACATGAGATCAAAAGAAGGTTTGGAGGATAAGAATGACATAAATAATAGAGAAAAAACCTATAGACAACCATGAGGATGATAACCTCTAAAGATTGCCACAACTAGATAATACTTTGGTTGTTGAACTAGTACTTGAAGGAGTTGAGATGGTCCTTGTTCCATGTCTCCATATCTCCCTATCCTCCATTTCAAATCTCTTATAAATCAATTGATGCCCTCTTTCTGATTGTCCTCTTAGGTTTTGACCAAAGAGGCTAAAACACAAGTTATCCAACAAACCACCAGATGTTGCCTTTATTCATCGCAACCATGTAGAAAATCTTGATGCCACCAAGATGGAAGGCAGTGCCACTAGTTTGGCATTTTTCTTGATTTAGCTAGGGCTATCTCGGTTCCACCAATCTTACCATCAAGAATTCTAAGATTCTAATGAGGATTTCTGATCATTCTTGTTAGAGCCACTAAGCTAACTGTCGGTGGCATCGACTTGGAATCTCAGTGATATCATCTTGGATCTACATAAATGACTTTATGACTTTGCTTCTTTTTCTCCATGTTGGTGGTACTAACAATGTTTTTGGTGGGGCCGATGATGATATCAGTGGTAATGACTTTCTACAATTTTTACTTGATTTATCTATAATGAAGCAAACAATGCACCACGCTATATTAAAATACATAATTTTGAACCAAGTACCATAGAAATAGATAAAATAGACACACAAGATCTATTACATGATATTTAGGAAAAGATGCATAAAACATGTATGTATTGGATAAATTCCTACAAGAACATGCCTAAATTAGCCCACAAAATGGTAGTCCAAACATGTATGTCAAAATCCCTTAAGCTTGAATATTGCACTTCCTTGAGCACCACTGCTTTGGTTTTAGTTGAAATAGTCAAAAGAGAGTCACATTTATGGACTTATATCATACTAACCTACCTTGACTCAACGAACCCAAACCATTCCTCTCCAAAACCAAGCAAACAACTTGTGACGACCCGATTACAAATCAAGCCATCACCAGTAAAAATGTGAAATTAATACACATAACAGAGCTAACAAAAACCACCAAAATTTAAACCATCTTTACACATAGATCCCTATCCAATAAGCTTTTACACAAAGGACCAAAGATTTACATACATATAGTTCATGTCTTACATTCAGTATGACGTCTCATCTAGAGGATAACAAGTGTTAGTTACTTTACCTTGATACATATACAATAGCATTACAAAAACCTCAAGATAAGCAAACCAAAATCTCAAGTCATTCGCGAAAAGCCACTAAGAACTATCTCCCAAGAACTTGAGAGTACAGAGATGACACATAGACATCCGTCTACAAAACCTTGTCAGGCAGCGTACTCAACCTGAAATACTATTATTGTTCTTGCTACAACGATCATCCTTTTGCAGTCTGGTTCCTAGTCCCTTATTCGCGTCCACCTAAAAATTATGGATCCCACGAGGTGAGTCTATTGTCCCAGCGAGAGATATAATTCTCTGCCAACAATATTATTATCATTGAAAATAATATAAAATTGAACTGTAGGTATTTCATTGATTAACAAATATATCCTTAAGTGCATGGTATGGACATTAATAGCAATTATATAAATTATCTATTGCTTGAAAAGGAATATAAATAACATGTATAACATCTATATATCAAGGTGTATAAAAGTAATAAGGCACCAACCAATGTTTTTGTATTAGGTCCTTAAACAAATATACTACACGGCTGATTGCATGTTCACATTCATACTTATTCCCAAACGAGATGAGATATATCGCTCATACTCCAACCGACCGCTAGTAAGTTGAAACAGTACCATACAAGGTCAATGGAAGAGATGGCTGCCAAGACCTCACCTTTCTCGGTCAACACGAGAACACTTAGGTAACACTTAGGTTTAGCATCACATCTTGTGTCTGCTGTAATTAGCTATGTCATGGTATAGCGGCATCTTCGCTATAGAGTTACTGCCGTAGCATGTACTCTCTTTGGGAGAAGACCACTTAGCTTTCCCAGATTATCAGGATGACCACTGAGAGATCCTGTTTGATTTTTTTATTAGGAAGTACACTGAGCAACCTGATGTATTTAGGGAGTCCACTAAGCACCCTTATTTAGTTTGGGAGTCAATTGAGCACCCTTATATTATCACATATTCAAAAATATGCATTCTAAGTAAAAAATCGTTTCACCATTCAACAAATGCTGACACTGAATGGATCTATGGTCTGGGAAACTACATGATAATGTTCATCGTGCTTAATTAAGTGCATTACTATATCTTTTTTCATCAACCAAGTTACAAACAAGATTTATATCAAATGCAATAAAGAAAACATAATTGCATTTATCAGATACTTTCATTTAACTAAAACACATATATCACTTAGAATCTCAACCACTTGTCATCACCGTACTTGGATATTCAAACCCTTCATTCATCACTGAGTATTGTCACCACTTAGCAGATGATCATTACCTCTAGGCCATTAGACCCATATATTTATTTATGTAGTCCACATAGCTGATTAGATGTATATCACATAGTCACATAGCTCATTGGATTTATATCACATAGCCACCTAGATCATACTTAGCCATGCTTATAGCCTTATCATATACTTTCCTGATTATTATATCATGTTATTAACAATTTCAACATATGCCTTTAACCATGGATTACAAAGGAACACATCCTCCTAATAAATTAGGGTTATATTCAATCGATTAGGATTTCAAGATTTCATCAACATAGGTTATACCCTAACTCATACTCCACTCATCTCAAGAGTATTATTATATGCTAATTACATACTTTTCTTTCATGTCTTAGTTTCTATCTCATCCTTACAAGGATGTAACTTACTTATTTCACATCCTTAAGGTTTACTAGCTCATGATTATTGAGTTGAACTCATTGTATCTCAGTATTGCATTAGTCATATTCATCACTTAGATAAACATGGTATTTAAGGACATGCTTAATCATACCAAATAGCATGATTGATAACATTACTGTATTGTATTAGGAAAAACGTATATTCTTTCAACAAGTATTCAATTAATCACATTGGTGAAACCACATCTTCATATAGGGTATAGGGCATATCCCTTATCACCATATCTTGTAGCCAAGTAGGGTTATTGATCACTTTAACATTTCTCATCTTAAGACAATCTCATAACAAGTATGGGTCAAATCATTATTCCCATATTGGGTATGAAAGTGTATTGAGTCCTCATATTGTATGCTAGAGTACATCATATCGGGTAGACCATTATCGCTTTGACATATCTCATACAAACAATATTACTTTGGATCTGTTTCTTAATTATCCATATTTGTTTTCAATTACAACTTCCATGTTGATCTCCCATCATATCGGGTTGCCTCTTGTATTTCTATATCTGGCTCCATCTAGGGTTACCATATCGTGCACTCACATTGGACTTGCCATATGTTTGATATCATATTGTTATCATATGTTGGGCATCATATCGGTTTTCATCATATTGGTTTATCTCATAGGTTCACCATACTGGGTAAGTGTATTGGGCACAATATCAGGCATAGGTATTGGGTACAATATCGAGCATAGGTATTGGGTACCATATCAGGTTTCTAGGGTTTGACTCATATCGGGCAAAATGTTGCTCTACCCTTGTGTCTTGTTCAAAGTAATAGATTGGGATCTTTCTTATCATTTATAGGACTTTTTATATCCTATTTTCATGTCGAGTAGACATCCATATCATTCTTTCCATATTGATTTTCTAGAGTCCTCAACCCATATCGAGTTGCAAGGTCTTCAACCCATATCGGGTTGCTCAAGAGTGATCAACCCATGTCGGGTATCCAATGATGATGTCATCATTAGCCTCAAAATCAATAATTGATTCAGATTTATAGATATCAGTCCTAATTGCTTAATGGAACTCATGATTATATTAATCGATCATAAGAAAACCTAATTTGCAAATAATCAACAAATTAAATAATATTAAAGAAAGGATAATAATATTGAAGGGTTTAAGTTATATAACCCACCTCTCAAAGAGCTTCCAAGCTTCAAGATTTAACTCCACACATCCAAGGTTGACGATGAGCCTTCTCCAAGCTCCAAGACTTGAACTCCAAGCTCTTTCACGATATCTCCAACCACCTTGGGCGATATCACCTTACTTAGTTGATTCAACCTTCTTTGGCCGATAACTTCCCTCTTTGGCTGATACCAAGCCTTCACCACTTCACTCTCCTCACTATTGGTGACATAAGGGAAGGTGTTTGCATGATACAACAGGAAAGATACTTGCTTGAATTGAAAATCTTGCCAACAAATGAAGGTCAAGGTATTTATACTTGAAGTTTATAGAAAAGAGTGTCATAGGTGTCATTAGCTTCATGCCACCTAGCCATGCAAGGTTGGCACAGAGTTTTGCATGCATGCCATTATTTTCTAGCCATGGAAAAAGGATAAAGAAAGATAAGGAGCAGCCCTGGAGTTGTCTCTGAGGGCAAGCTCTCTCTACTAACTTATTATTTTATTCAACTCCATCATTTCCACGACAAAAGCAAATTGATGCCTCATTCTTCCTTGAAGTGCCTTTCCCATCATGGGTCAAGCCAAATCTTCACGAACTGATAGGATGCTTTCCCCATGGCTCTGTGGTTGATAGGGATTTCTACTCTCAAGTCTACAATTCAATATGGCTTATGCACATAGCTTTCAACTTATTAATTTACTTAGTTTCTTTATTATTAAGAGTACTAACACTTCAAGATATTTCAAACATATTGTCTCCTCTTTTATCTCTCCTCTAGAATACTAGTTAAGAGTAAAAACAATCTAGAGGTGATAAATGACACATTTACCCTTCATTTAGTATATACTTCAAATTGTATTGTAATTGATGTTCCAAACACTTAGCATTGTTTACTCAAGTTCTCACTTAGGATTAGGCTTAACAAAAGCCACCACTTAGCATTATATTCTCTTTCATGACATACAAAACACTTAGAATTCATTCATTATGCAACATTTGCAACATAACCCCTCATCTTGGGTAAATTTCACTTTTCACTTAGATTATTATACAACACACACAGTTTGCATATAAGCTCAATTTTGAAAAAAATTTATCACAAAGGCCTTAATTACTTATCAAAAGATAAGAACAAGTCTGTAAGAAACTTACTTAAGCAAAACATCTAGTGTTAGGATTTAACCCAGGTCATAGGTGTTACAATTATCAACCCCTAAAAGAAGGATTTCGTCCTTGAAATCTCAAGAGAAAAGAGAAGGGTACTTTTTCCTCATTTCTTCCTCTAACTCCCATATGTCTTATTCAATGCCACAGTGATGCCAAAGAACTTTCACAAGAACTATATCTTTCTTCTTCAACTTCTTGACTCTTCTGTCAAGAACCATCATAGGGCCTTCCACATAGGATATATCGTCATTCAATTCAACCTCTATAGGTTGTAGAACCATCTTTGTATCGGGATGACATTTCCTCAACATAGACACATGAAACACTAGATGTAGTCTATGTAACTCAGGTGGCAACTCCAACCTATATATAAGCTACTTTCTTGATCCGTGCTATCATTGGATAATGTCCCATAAATCTAGGGGCTAATTTACCTTTCTTACCAAATATGAGAACACCTTTCCAAGGAGAAACTTTGAGATACACTCTGTCTCCAACTTGAAATTCTAAAGGTCTATAATGTTTATCAGTATAAGACTTCTGTCTATCTTGTGCATCCTTCAATTGTTGTTGTATAACTTTAATTTTCTCAGTTGTTTGTTGTACTAGCTCATGTCCCAAAAGTTGGTATTCTCTACTTTCAAACCAGCATAATGGAGATCTATAATGTCTACCATGTAATGCTTCATATGGTGCCATATCAATACTGGCCTGATAGCTATTATTATGAGAAAACTCAATCAAGCTTAAGTGTAGATCCAAACTTCCTACAAACTGAAGGACACATACCCTGAGCAAGTCCTCCAAGATCTGTGTAGTCCTTTCAGACTGTCCATCTATTTGTGGATGAAAAGTCGTACTGAATTTCAACTGAGTACCTAAGGCTATGTAATCATTCCCAAAGATGACTCATAAACTAGGGACCTCTATCAGATACAATCTTAGCTGGAACTCCGTGCAACCGCACTATCTCATCTATATAGATCTGTGCAAGCTTCTCAGCAGTGTAGGGAGAAAATGTGCTCTCTTAGTCAACCTATCAACTATCACCCAGATGGAATCATGACTTTTGGCTATCCTAGGTAGACCAACCACAAAGTCCATCGTCATGTGACCCCATTTCCACTAAGGTATAGGTAGGGGTTGTAACATTCTTGTAGGCTTCTGGTGTTCTGCATTAACCTACTAACACACTAGACATTACATAAAGAACTCAGCTACATCTTTCTTCAAACTGGGCCACCAATACATATCCTTTAGGTTGTGATACATTTTGGTGCTCCCTAGATGCATTGCATACATGGATGAGTGAGCTTCCTCCATAAGTATCTTCTTTAAGTTATTATTATCAAGAATTATCATTCTACCAAGGTAACAAACTAAACCATCTTCTGACTCATGAAAACCATCTCGTTTCTCACTGCCCGTCTCTGACCTAATCTGCTGAATCACAGTATCAGCCTATTGTGCCTCTTTGATCTATTCTTTTAGAGTGGGTTTCACATGCATCTCAGCTAACAATCCTGCTAACAAAGATACTTCTAACTGTACATTCATCTTTCTCAAAGAGATAAGCATATCTCGCTTACTGCATACTAAGGAATTCATTTGTGCATTATCTATAAGTGGAGATGAGGATTTTCCACTGAGTGAATTAGCCACTATATTGGCTTTTTCTGGATGATAATCAATTGTACAATCATAGTCCTTGATTAACTCCATCCATCGACGTTGTCTCATATTCAGCTCATGCTGAGAGTAGATGTATTTTAATTTTTTATGATATGTGAAGATTTGGCACGTCTCTCCATAAAGATAATGCCTCCATATCTTAAATGCGTGAACTACTACACCTAGTTCTAGATCATGTGTTGGATAATTCTCCTCATGTTTCTTGCATTGTCGGGAAGCAAAAGAAACTACATGATCATTCTGCATCAACACACAGCCTAGACCATTTTTAGAAGCCGCATAGAAAACAACATACCCCTTTCCCTACTCAGGTAAAACTAACACACGTGCACTAGTCAATTTTTCTTTCAACATCTAGAAAGAATGATGACACCTGTCATTCCAAACAAAAGGAACTTCTTTCCTCGGCAACCTAGTTAAGGGTAAGGCTATAGAGCTGAAATATTTGATAAACCTCATGTAATATCCTGCCAAGCCTAGGAAACTACAAACCTTAGTCAGTGTCTTAGCTTGTTCCCACTCCACAATATTGTCTACTTTCTTAGGATCAACACAGATACCTGAAGTAGCTATAACGTTTCCAAGAAAAGATACTTCTGATAACTAGAACTCACGCTTGCTAAACTTAGCATATAACTTATGCTATCTAAAAAAGGTCAAAGCTTGACAAAGATGTTGTTCATGTTGTTGACTATCTCTATTGTATATCAAGATGTCATCTATAAAAACCACTATAAACTAATCAAGGAATGGATGGAAGATTGTATTCATTAACTCCATGAATGCAGCTAGTGTATTATTTAGTCCAAATGACATAACCACAAAATCATAATGACCATACCTCATTCTAAAGGCCGACTTAGGTATGTCACTCTTCTTGATAAGTAATTGATGATATCCTGACCTCAGATCAATCTTAGAAAACACCATTGCACCACACAACTGGTCAAACAAATCATCAATCCTTGGTAAGGGATATTTGTTCTTAATAGTCACCTTGTTAAGCTATCTGTAATCTATACATAGTCTCATAGACCCGTCTTTCTTTTTATCAAAAAGGATTGGAGCACCCCACAACAAATTACTCGGTCATATGAAACCTTTCTCAAGCAACTCTTGTAACTATTTTTAAGTTTTGCCATCTCAACTGGAGCCATCCTATAAGGGGTTTGGGATATAGGTTGCATATCTGGAACAAGATTAATGTCGAAATCAATCTCTCAAGGTGGAGGAACACCTGGAAGTTCTTAGGGAAACACATACTTGAATTCCTTAACAACTGAAACTCTAGAAAGACTAAGGTTCTTTAGTCTGGTATCCACTATATGTGCCATGAATGCAAAGCATCCTTGCCTCATCAACTTTTCTTCTACCATAGATGACACTAGAGAGGTTGGAAGAATCTTTCATTCCCCCTAAAAAAACCATGTCTTATCACCATATGTGAACACAACTTTCTTCGAACCACAATCCAAGACAACCTTATACTTTTCTAAGGTGTTCATCCCAAGACAACCTTAGTGAGTAAGTATGCTTAGAATAATTGACATTTGATGCTTATGGAAGCAATGACCTAATACACTATGTCAACTCTTCATTCAAGTTGATTCAAATCTAATTGAGATTAAAGTAATTAACCTCCTAATGAGGATGACAGATAAGAACTTATACATGAATGATAATCATGTAGTGATTTAACCTCAACACTCTCAACATAAATACAATATGTAATTAGGGTATGATCCAAGTTGATGAGATCATAAAACCCTAATTGAGAAGGTTAATGAACCCTAACCCGAATTTAGGGCAATACTAAGTGAAACCCTAATCTAGAGTGATGGTGTAACCCTAATTCAAGGTAATGATATGATAAACCATAATTTAGGGTATTCTATTAGTAAACCCTAATTTAAGGGAATGCTTCAGGAAAACCCTAATGTTGGGCAAAGCTACATGAAACCCTAATTTTAGAGGAAATGTTATATGAAACCTTAATTCAAGGTAAGGATGTGATGAGAATCCCTAATTCAAGATAATGATGTGTAAAACCCTAATTAAGGGTGATGTCATGTGAAACCCTAATTAAGGGTGATGACATGTGAAACCCTAATTAAGGGTGATGTCATGTGAAAACCTAATTAAGGGTGAAGTCATGTGAAACCCTAATCAAGGGTAAGGTTATGTGAAACCCTAATACAAAGATATGATGTGAAATCTAATCCCAGGGTGATGTTATATAATGTTATATGAAACCTTAATATGAAATCCTAACCCTGATATAGGGAAAAGGTATGTGAAGCCCTAATTTTGGGTTATAGTGCATGAAACCCTAATCTTGGGCAATATGATGATAAACCATAACCCTAATTTTGGCCTATGAGTTGAGAAACCCTAATTTCAGGTAAAGCTATATGAAACCCAAATTTGGGGGAAAAGTTATAAGAAACCTTAATTCAAGATAATGAAAACCCTAACCTAGGGTGATGTTATGTGAAACCCTAACCTAGGGTGATGTTATGTGAAACCTTAACCTAGGGTGATGTTAGGTGAAACCCTAATCTAGGGTGATGTTATGTGAAACCCTATCCTAGAGTGAAGGTATGTGGAACCATGATATAGGGTGATGACATGTGAAACCCTAATCAAGGGTAATGTCAAGTGAAACCCTAATACAGAGATATGGTGTGAACTCTAATCCTAGGGTGATGTTATGTAAACCCTAATGGATAAATATGGGAAATCCTATCCCTAATAATGGAATAGTGATTAATACACTGATAAGTGAAACACCTAAGGTGGTTGTTAATGGATGACCTTATATTAATAATGCCTTAACTTGAGATGAGTCCATATCATTGACAGTGGTTGCATATTTTAATTAAGTGACTTGTGATCAATACATTACATGATAAATGTGATCAAGGTTTGGCATTTAACCAAGAACAATTATTAAATTTTAACAGACTATACTGGAAAGCTGTAAGAAAATAAACTTTTGAATACCTTTCGAAAATTTGGATCTCTAAACTTCTATCCACATATGAATTTCTACTCTACTAATCCTCCTTGTATTTCAATTCATGTATTTCTCAATATGATGATTTACTATTTGTCCTTTTGGCTTTGTACCTAAAATGCTGACAAACAAAACGTCGGTCAGCCGAAGCTGGTATGTGGGGGAAACAATAATCATGCAATTATTCATAACAATGTATTGCAGTGAATTACCATTTAACAAACAATTTTACATTTTAAATATAACTATGCGATCCATGCATTCCCTATCCTCTACGTTGTCCCTACAGTGGACCTAGATGCTACTTTCCTTATAGTAGATCCCCATTAAACCCCTCATGGTCCCACCTATAGGTGAACCAGTTTCTAGGTTGAGTCACATGGAACTACCCGTAAGTAGCCCACTCCTTAACTCATGGCATGCTAAAGGGTCTCATGGCACTACACATGGTAGCCCTATTTCTAACCCACGATAACCTAGACCTTACTCTAGGTTACCCCTTTTTAGCCTTTACAAACCATAGAGGTGGATTCGAATCTTATTCATAATACATATATTCATAGTGATAATCGTAGTCAATTTATATTTGCATGAGATAAAAGGCATTCAACAGTTATTTTCAAGCAACCGATAAAATCATTCGGAAATCGCTGTGAAACTAAAGAGATTATTCATAAGTGTAACCACATACCTTTTAAGTAGATTTCTCAAGCTAATATCAATCCCAACCAAGAAAGCCATCCAAGCAAGTAGTTCAACCACACAATCAAGAATCATGAGAAACACATGTACTCTATTTACTACACACTTTATCAAGATTCTTTCTATTCAACTTGAAATTTCTTCCTAGGGTTTCCGTATCCATTTTAGGGTTTCATTTGAAATTAGGGTTTCCCTTCATCTTTTACCATATTAAACCCTAATTTTTATGCCATTACTCATTATCCCTACTTATCTCATCTATTCTTCAATATTAAGGTTATCTTAACAAAATATAACCCTATTTTTAGATTAAAGGCACCATTAACCATCAATTAATTTCATTAAGCTTATTTTAAATTAAATCTACTATTTTTATCCTTTTAATACATGACAAGATCATTATATGCCTCTATCATTAATTCAATGTTCATTAGGGTCTAATTAACATATGAACTCATTTTGCCATCAATTCTACCTTTTATTCATTAGAAAACCCTAATTACCATATTAAGGGTATTTACCCACAATTAGGAACTTTTATATAAAAGTAACTTAGAACCATCATTTAACAACATATTTTCACATTTGTCAAATTAAATATGATCTTATCCTCTTTCACCCTAAATTAGGGTTTCTAAATGCTTAATCATTCTCATATGAGGTAAAAACCCTAAATCATGCAATTTCACATCTAGATCAGGTTCGAATCTAAAATTATCATTCAACATGTTATTAATACTTCAATTAACCCATTAAGCATACTAGATTCAACCTTTAATCACAAATAGGGTTTTTAACTTAACTTCAATGCACTTTTCATCAACTTATCGTACTTTTGCAATTAGGAACTGAATCGATCTTTAGTATCATTTTTATTGGATTCCTCTCATTCTCCTAATCAAAATTCATGATAAAGCACATCCATCTGAGTTACGGTTAAATAGATATGAATTAAGCAAAATTACTTACTTTGGGCCAATCAGGTGCTGCCACGTCGTCTCCGTCCATGCAACGTTGCCAAATAGGAAACATTTCAAAAAGATGTGATTGCCCTTGGTTAAGTGTTGGGTGCTGCAGCCTGTGGAGGGGCATTCTCATCCAATGGACCCTCCTCCTTCTTCAACCTTAGGCAGCACGCTGGTTGCCGCCCTAGCGGCTAATCTACAACAAACGTGGCTCACCCCTCTCTTCTTTAGAGCTCGAAGCTCATCTCCAATCGTCCCCTAGGTCCGCCACCCCCTTACATACCTAGGGTGCCACCTAGTCGCAGCCAGCATGGTTGCTTGCACGTGCCTCAGTCCCGCGACGTGCGGCTACTTTTGTAGTCATGCAGCCATTGCTGCTCCTCAGCTAGGGCTTGGGGATGATGGATATACTTCCCTTCAGCAACGTGGGGTATCTTGCATCCCTTTTAGACCCTTCACAGTTCCTTGTTTCTCTCAGGTCATGTCGTGCTTCTCGGTTAGGGTTTGTGTGCAAGGAACAAGGATAGTTGTGTGGGATCTCATCTTAAACTCAAACCAGGGCCTCTACCCGTTATATAGGGGTGGATATCCATGCCCTAAGATGATCATCTAAGAGGGAACAAGCCCTCTCCTATTAGGAAATCTTATTCCTTCCATGAGAAGCAAGCTTCTCTCTCCTCATTATTCCTTTAAATATAACTTGTTATTTATATATTAGGAATTCGAAATTCCTCTTTCATTTTATTTGTACTTGCCGTTTTTAATTCATTGGCCACGAATTTTATATTTCCCTTTTTGTAGAAAGTACTCCTTCCTCAACAATACCATGAAATTGATTCATTATACATCACATTATCCTCTTATTTTGCTTTATTGGTATTTTCTCTTTCTTTCCTCTTTATTGGGGCTCCTTGGACCCCAAGAAATGATAATATTTTGAAATCCCTTTTCAAGGATACTTATTATCCTTCTAGATGCATCCATATGCATTATTTCTCATTATCATGCTTATTTATTAAAATATTTCCTTTTGAGGATTTCTCTTTATTTCTTTTTTATTTTCCTCATTGGTATTCCTTTTAACATTAGGAATAATGGGGATATGAAATCCCACTAAGGATAACTCAATTCCAACTTTTTCAACTTATTTTCTTCATTTTATCATTGTTTTCACTTTCTTACCTAATAAAGAAATACTTAATTGATCTTTTCTTTTCTTATTGCATTCCATATGCAACTTTGGACTCCTTGCAACCCAACGAACTCAAGAGGAACGAAATCCATGCTTGGATTACATTCTTTCACCTTGTAGAGGTTTCCACATCATTCTTTTCTCAAAAACTAAATTATTCATTTACAAATTTAATAATTGAATTTCCTTTCTTCATTTCCTTGTTATTGGACCCTATAGCCAATAAATCCCACAACACAATCATCAAGGCTATTGTAAATGAAATCCATTTATTCAAAACAAATTATATCATTCTTTGTTCAATTATCTTTAATATGAGAAATTACATTTCTCACCAAGCAAACCCAAAAATTTGGGTTGTAACACCCTAATACAAGGTAAGCTGATGAACTTAAGATAAAGGTGATGAGGGATGTGATACATCAAGACATTATAGATATCACATCCAACACCTCAAGATTGATACACCTAGATGTATTCTAAATCCAATATACTTGGATGAGTAGCACATAAAGTGTGTCATGTCAATTGTTATATAGAGATGTATTGCACTCTGTTAAGTGTAGGCTAACATACCCTATGAAAAGGTTAAGCCAAATCAATGAAGTATGATGTAATCATATTCTGGTAAAGTTGAGAGAGGAACTTATATCTTGTGTTGATAATTCATTTAATGACAAGTGATGAGAACAAATAAGTATGATTGAATACTTATGCCATCAATGTTGGCTCCTAGCTATATGGAGCAATGAATTAGGTCTTGATCATTAATAATATGATCTTGAGAACCTAAATGGTTAGTAATGGAAAACCCTAACCCTAATGAAGGGTGATGATATGTAAGAAAAATCCTAACCCTAAATAAGGGAATAGTGATGCTACCCTTATATTGCATAGTGGTGATATATAATTGATATAACTATTATCATGTAATGAACATACAAGCAATCATGAAATGATGAGCATAGCTAGGTATGAGCTATGATGTGTTAATTATTTAAATGAATTAAGGGCCTTGTGAGCCATTAAATGCTTTTTTTCCTAGTAAGAGGTAACAAGAGACTTAATGGGCTTTGAGAGCCATGTGAGATGCTTGTGTAGCAAGTATCATGTTTACCTTGGTCAAATGACGTGAAGGTATTAGTTACCTAATAGGTGGTAACATGTGTTCTTTGATGAGTTGAGGGTTTGAATACCCACATTCCATAATCATGATGATGAGATGTTAAGGGATGAGAATGCCCATGATGTGACAAGGGATTAAGATCCCAATGTTTGATAAAGTTTTGCAAAAAACTTGATAGATAAATTATACTTTTCTTTGTAAGAATTTGTCATAATAATGTTTAAGAACCTGACTGATGCTAAAAGAATACATTAATGCACATAATTAATCAAGTGGAATCTTATCATGTAGTGCCCCGACCATATAACCATAAGTGTCAGAACTTGTTGGATGGTGAAACGGGTTGCTCCGCGACATAACCCAAAATGTATATTTTTGAATATGCGGGGGTAATGGGAGAAAATATCCTTAAGCCCTAATGGAGGAATTGATGCAAGATAAACATTAAATCTCTCAATCCTTCATTACATATGTCGAGTTGGATGTATCACCAATCCCCCAAAGCCGGGATAGATGTATCACGAATCTCCCGATAATATTAATGTTGGATCGATGTGAGATAAACATGAAATCTCTCGATTGCGAAGAGAGTACAACACGCCACTGTAACTCTATAGAGAAGTTGCCAGTATACCCTGGAAAGCTATTAGTAGAGCCACAAGATGTCCTACATTGAATCTCGTACTGACCGAGATAAGGGAGGTCATGATAGCCGTCTCTTCCATTGACCTTGTATGGCACCGATTTCAACTTTGCAATGGTCAGTAGGAGTATGAGCGGTATACCTCATCTCCTCAGGGCATAAGTGTGATTGTAAAATGTAATCAGTCATATAACATGTTTGCTTAAATTGAATACAAAAATCATTGGCTGATGTTACATTACTTTATGCATCTTTAGTTGATAGATGATATATTTATGATTCCTTACATTTCTTGCAAAGTATATAGATGATTTATGATCTACCATGGGTAGATGCAATGTTCTTCTTAAGAAAAAAATTATCTTATTATGTTCATACATTGATTAATATTGTTGTTAATATAAAAGATCTCCTGCTCAACTTTATTCTATCAATCTGCAATAATAATGTTTCTGGCGTAGAGTTATGTCTTCCTCTAGGACAATTTTCAATTGTCTCACCCCCGTGGGATCCAACTTTTTTGGTAAACGCACGAGAAGAGGCAGAAGCCCTATTGCAGGAAAAGGACAGCAGCAACATCAGGGACAAAGTGATATCTCAGGTGGAGGCATTGGTTGTCATGTTTTGTATGGAAAGTCCTATGTGTCGTATCTGTACTCTCAGGTCCTCAGAGTTAGTAGTTAGTACTTTTAAAGCATTGATCTAAGATTTTGGCTCTAATGCCTTGAGGTTTTATGTTACCTATGTATAGTTGGAAAAGAAACTGTTGTATGTAATCCTCAAGAAGATATGGTACATGGTATGTACTTGTGAACCAAAATGTATATCTAATACTTTGGTTCTTGTTATAAGAGTTTCCTGGAATTGTATCTCTTTGTAAATAGTTTTAATTTTTAGTGATTTTCAGTAAATTCGGTGTTAGCAAACGTTTCCTCTTAGTTAATAACATTTTGTTCGAATGGTGCGCGACAATTTAGGGGTATCAGAGCTCTAGGTTTGTTGAGTCTACAGAGACATAGGATTAAGATGTCTAGATTACACGAAGAACATGTTGCTAAAAGTAGTAATGTGGCACCAGCAAAAGGTGCAAGGGACCAGGCGAGAGAGGAACGACTGCCTAAGAAGCCCCAAGATGATCCAACTATGATAAGGAATCCTTCTTTTAATATCACTATTCGGCAGGTATGGACTAAAATAATGCATATAGTGGACCATGTATTAGCAATACAACCTAGATTACCAGCCCCCAATGATGAAGTTTTAGACTCCAACATGATTCTTTCTCAACATCAATATGTTGGAGCAATGAATATTGATGAAAGGAATGGGTTACAACCTGAAACCATGATTTGCCATAAGTGTAGGAAGCCTGGACATATCAGAAAAGACTATCCAGGAAAGTATAATGAGAAAAGAATTAAGAAAAGGCCTATCCAACCATGGGATCAGATGCCTAGTAGTTCTAAAAAGGGGAAGTCTTTAGTACCCCTGATCCAACCAAGGTCTAGTGCACTAGGGAAAGGGCTACCTGGAAAGGGTAAAGGACCTTTTAGACCATATCAGGAGATTAAAACTTGTCACCAGTGTAGACAGGTAGGACATCTAGCAAGACATCTAGCAAAGGATTGTCCAGTTGAAAACACAGTGGTAACCCCATCACTGAGGCAGAGACATCAAGGTCATCAAAGGAAACAATTTTCTAGTCGCACTAGAGGATGTGGATAGACGTCTGAGGAAAGATTCTATGAAAAGAATCATCCTGATACAAGCAAGACGACACATGTAGGGTGACACAGTTATCGCCGAACATGGCGTATCAGGCAAGTGTGTCCTAAAGGCATGTCGCACGACATGTGCGTCGGGAGATACAAGGGAGTTCATCTAAAGTCGTCAGTCCGATAAGTTATGTGCGATAGGAAGGTCGTGTCGGGTTAGCCAGGACGATACGACTGTCAGGCTATACCTTTGCTTTTTCTGAAGTTATGTGCCATTGAAGCGCAAAACTCAATCAGAAACTTAGGAGTCCTCAGAGGCATGTCCTTTTATCAGCGCAGGGGCATATACGCCATGCTCCTAATCAAGGACAAGTGCTATTTTCGGGACGCAGGTGTGCCAGAGCAGCTGCTGGACAGTAATGTAGAGGAAGATTCTTCTCGATCCAGCAGCCCAGAAGAAAAATAAGAAGAGATAGCAACCGAAATTCATGGGGTGGGCAAGCAGCTAGCAATTCTGAAGAAAGTGCATGGGGAGGAAGACACTGCTTTGCCCGAAGATTCTAAAGGGCAGATCAAAAATTTCGACCGCTTTTCATGTTCAACTCTCACACAGGAGTAGGTCAACATCATCCAGAAGAAGCTTGCTGACTCAACCACATCAGATGTTGCTTTTCAGACAGGAGATGTCATAGTCCTGGCAGATGATCTAAGGGACATGGTGAAGGAAGGAGGGTGCTTGGCTGTAACAGTTGCAGCCGCTTACATCCAATATATACAACCAAAGCTAGAACATGCATATATAGCCCATCCTTTGCTTTTCAACGATATCTGCCTCACCGATGAAACAGGAGTGAAGAAGATGTTCCTGCAAGAATTGAAAGACGGTGTCGCATGCACTATCTTCCTGCCTATTGTGCATTACAATCATTGGACGCTCCTAGCGATGTATACTCAGCAACGAGCAGGCATTTTGTACAACAACTCGGACAGCAACAAGAACCATCTCGTGCCGTGTACATCGGAACCTTTGACACCCGTCGAATGTTTAATTCGAAAATATTACGACGAAGTGTCAAAGATGATTGAACCGTTCCTGGACATACAGGGAGGGAAATGGCACGAACTCCAGTTCTGCCACCGCAGTCCGCAGCAAATTCCTTTATCCAACGACTACGACATCTTCGTCCTGGAATGGATGGCAAGTGAAGCAACGCTTGACCAGCTCCACCACACAGGATATCACAGCAAAGGAGGAGAATACGTGTGTCTAATGCAGGCGCAACCTCACTGGATTAAACATTACCTTACCTTATTTACTTCACAACTCTGGGGACAGAGTGTGGAGTAAGTTTGGGGGGGGGTACCATGTACCAGTGAGGGAGGTACAAAAATCTTCTGATCTCTCTGACTTAAATTCCTTATTCTTTTGTTCTTTATCCTTTTGTTCTTTCCTATATCATGTGTACATATATATGTTTATACCAAAATTTTTGAAAATTGTGCTTATTTTGTTCCCATGCATATGTACACAGTTGCTATATTAGTAAAAACCCTGATGCAACTGCTTGCCAAGTTTATTTTCTTTGTGCTGAATGTGACGCAAGTCCTTTTATATCTTTTTGATAATACTGCTTCAAACGAACAAAAGAATATGTTTTGTGATGCCAAAAATTTCGAAAAATATAATAATCTCGCAAATAGTTAAGAGACGAGTATGGAGAAGGAAAAAGCTGCCCAAACAGTAGGAATCTCTTTGTTCCCCCTTACCCAACAAAAATCCCAAAAGAGAGAGAAGCCTTATGAGCGTGAATAAAAGCATGAGAGTTGTGCCCAATAAAAAAAAAAAAAAAAATATATATATATATATATATATATATATATATATATATACACCACTTGTTTTCCAAAAGTACCCATCTTTAGGCATGGTAGATTTGGGGCAGTGGTACGTAGGATGTGAAATCACTGCTCTAAAGCCAACTGGCTTGGACTGCAAGGACCACTTGCCCATTAACGGACCCTTACCTGGATGGACTGATGGGAGACAAGAATGAAAAATGAAAAATGCCTTAGCCTACCCTATACACAACTTTCTGCCCCAAAAAGAAAGTTGTTTGGTGTGTAAGATAACTTCGGAATCATACAACAAAGTCTCGCCGAAGCTGTAAAGAAAAATTTTACTGAAATGATAAGGCAAGGAAACACATGGTCTTTTGTTTGCAGTGAAGTAGAATTATCTCTAAAGGCATTACTATACTTGTTTTACCTCTTGGCCTGAAAGTTATACCAAGAAAGAAGAAGCATCACAAAATATAGTTTAAATATTGATTGAGGACAATATTGATTGAGGACAATCAAAATGCTAAGTTTGGGGGAGTTGATAACACCTAATTTTGTGATATTTTAGACTGTTTTCTGTTATCAAAACTGGCATTTTAGCTATTTTCCTCTCTTTTGTATGCACTTTCGCAATAATTGGCCAAGTAATGCTCTTAATCCAATTTTCCTATCTTTTGCAGAGTTTTCCTCATTTTTGGGCAATAAGGCCGCTCCGGCCCATTAATAAGTCCAAGCATGTCTCGGTCTCCCTGACGCCCGATACAACCCCTGCCCGACAGGGGTTCGGCGACACAAAGTCGCTCGCTAAAGAGGTGCCACGCGAGAAGAAGCTGACGGACGACACACCTTCTACCCGACAGAGAGCCCGGCTCGCCCCGACAATCCAGCTTGTCGGGCGACACAACCACCCACCGGCAGGCGCGCCGCCTGTCACATGACCGATAGCAGACACCTCTGTGCCGAGCTATACTTATATCAGCCGTCCATCGACTGACACTTAAGGGGGCCACATGGCGCTTCGAGCACCATAACTCCTCCCGGCCAGCTGACTATAAATAGCAGCTACTGGGAGCCGAAAAGACAGTTCAGAGTTTTGGAATTCGGATAGTTGGGAGTTGAGTTATCTTCTGAGGAGACTGCGAGAGCATACGTGTCGTGCCCCAGTGCTTGTCTCGGGTGACACTAGGTGAGCTTCTCCTCATCCCGAGAGGGAGGGGACAGTTCACTTAGGACCATCCTGAGCAACACTGCGGGCCGATATCGGCCGACGTAGATGAGAGACACAAGTGCCCGACAACAACAATGCGTAGCTGTTAGCCTGACACAATATCAAACTAATACGCTTAGCTTGTCGAGTGTGACACCCGAGAGGGTGTGCCGCCCGACATGAGCGTATCAGCCAGGGTCCTTGAGAGATACGATCGACAGTCGGTGTGTGCCGCCCGAGAGGGTGTGCCGCCCGATACCTTTATATCGGGCTAGGCCTCTGACCGATATCGGGCAGGAGAGCTACAACACCCTGTCGTCCTTCTACATCAAGGAGGTGACACATATCTTTACTTTCTGTCATTTAATTCCTTACTTATGCATTGTAATTAAGACCCTTTTTTGTTTATGGAAATAGAAGATGCTTAATTACTTGTTTCTCTATGCTTGGTACACAATGTTGGATGACTGCTATGTTTGATATCCGAACTCTAGCTTGCATGTTTGGATCGCATTTCGCTTAGCTAACGAATCGTGTTTTCCTGTCGCAACAACTTCGAGAGTTGTGTTGTGACTCTAGTGTTTGGTCCGATTCTGGAAGTACGAGAGTGTATGGAACGGAGTTGCTTTAGTGACCTTTCCACTCTAGTTTTAGTCCAGTGACCTCGAGAGGGGCGCTGATGCCTTGTTAGAGGTACCCGTTTCTAGAGGAGGGGTACAGTACTGGTTCTACCGCCGCTTGTTTTACCGGAGTTTTATCCTTCGTACCTCGCTTTAGCTCGAGCAATATCTTTCTGTTTTTGTTGCATGAAAACCCCTAAAAACCGCTAAATGATTAAAATCTTAAATCTTTCTAGTAGCTCCAGTTGGAGATAGTTTTCTTCGTTTCAATTTGTGACATCTTACTGCTTCCCTTTTTGGGAATTTATCTCTCTTTATATCTACCGGTGTGTAGCGTGTCGATTCTGTGTTCTCAACACTACCCCGTTGTCCCTGTGTTCGACCTCGTATATCTACTTTGACCCCGTAAACAAAGTTGTGGGGGCCTAGAAGGATTCGGGTTTATAAATGTAAAAGCTCAACTACCTCAAATACGCCTCCAATTTTAGGACGTGCGATTTAGGCCGGTCAACTTTTTGGTGCCGTTGCCGGGGACAAGGCAAAGACGGTACTGTTGATGAATCCGAATCCACTAACTACACTCCTGTGCCTCAAGCTTAGCAATGAGTTTGACATCACTCTTTTTCTTTTTCTTTTTTTCCTTTACTATTATTCTTTGCTTGAAATTAATAAATCTATCTTCTAAACTTTATTCCTCGTGCCACTAATAGGAACTCAGAAGAACGGTGATCTATTCCACTGAGCACCAACTCCAATCGTCATGCCGCCTCGCATTGAGCCACCCCATTCTAAAGGCGAATGCCAAGGGAGGAGGCCTGATTCGCCCCCGCCTGAAGGCAACGACAGGTACGACAGTGACCATCAACAAGAAGATCCAGACTCATAAGAGTACGAGGAAGACCCTCACTGACACAGACACTGTCACCGTCAGAGGCAAAGAAGAAATCAGAATGATCGGGAACAACGTTGGGGACAAAGCGACAGCAACGACTCCGAAGAGGAGGAGAAGACGTTAAGAGAGTTGGCGTCCACAAAAGCCAACAACCCCAGATGTCCCGTCATCACCCCGCGGTTCAACGCGGAAAATTTTGAGCTTAAGCCGTCTGTGATCGCTATGATTCAAAACAAAAGCTTCAGGGGAAGTTCGAAAAGCGATAATCCCTATCACCATCTCCATGCCTTCAAAAACATATGTGATACAATAAAGATGTGGGAGGTCCCTCAAGAGGTTATCTACTGTAAGGGCTTCATCTTCTCCCTAGAAGACAAGGCCCTATCCTAGTATCTTGGGTTACCCCACTAGTCTTTGAATGGATGGGGAGCTTTGGCCGATGCATTCGTAAACAAGTTCTACCCCACCGAGAGAACGGTCAGAGATAGGCAGAAGATCATATCCTTCATGCAAAAGCCGAGTGAAAGCCTCCATGACACCTGGGAGCGGTTCCAGGAGTATCTGAGGGATTGCCCCCATCATAACTACAAGAAGGGCTTCCTCATCACCCCCTTCTATAATGGCCTGACTCCCGATGAAAGGGTGTCACTAAATGTGGTGGCAGGCAGTGACTTCCTCGGGAAGAAACCAAGTAAGTCTGAAAAGATCATCAAGAATATGGCCGAGCTGATGGCCGGTGCTGACTTTGATCGATCTGACCGAGGACAGGTCAAGAAGGGTGGTGAAGGGTCTACCCTCAAATCTAAGGTGTTGGAGTCCATCACCTCGCAGATACAGAGGATCGCCACTGATGTTAAACAACTGCGAGAAGCTGGCGGGAAAGGTAAGAAGCCAGTCGAGAAGGTGATGAAATGTGTCACATGCAGCGAAGGAGGACATGGGGTAGACAACTACGTTTACACCTGACCGGACGCAAACAGTGATTCTGACTCGGAAGACGAATGAACCGAAAAAGTCTCCTTTGTGAACTTCAAAAGGCCAGATCATTCCTAGTTTACCTACGGCAACAAAGATGCAGTTGAGAATTCTCACCAGCTGCATGCTATATCTAAGCCAATACAAGCTTTTGAGAAGAGAGGGGGGTCTGGTCAATATACCAAGAACAGTCAGTTCCAGTCAGCGAAGGGAAACTTTCAGGCACAAGGTAAATATCAAGGGCAGAACAAAGATCAAGACAAGGGCTTGAGCCAATCAGACGTAATCGGCCAGCTTTTCGACTTCGCAAAGAAGCAGGACACAATTAATAACCAGCTAGCTCAAAGTGCGCTATCAAATTCGGGTGTGTTGAACTCATTGCAGGTCTAGCTGGTAGATATGCAGACGCATCAACACCAGATTGACCAACAATTAGCTCAAATGGACGAACTGATGAAGAACCCCTCAGGAAAGATACCGTCAAACACTGAACCTGCGAAGAGGCCAGGGCTGTGACAGATGGAAGGCCGAGATCAAGTTGCGGAGAAGGGATGATGCTGGCAGATAAGGAGTAAACTGGAGTCGTCAAGCTGGAGATGATAACTGCAGCGCTTCTCGGGAGGGAACCCGAGCTTTACTTTATTTTATTTCTTAGAATAGGATTGCAATTTACTTTCCTGCAGAACAAACATTACGAACATTTGGTATGTAATAAGGCCCGAGATGGTGCATGCGCCACATGCACTGACTCTTATGTTTTGTGGGCCACCGCCTTAGTTTTATTAACCGGGATGGGTAATACCATCTGAGGCAGGGAGCTTAGTCCTAGGCCAATGATGTTTTACTCATCAGCCGTAGCTTAACCCATTTTGTTTTCACGCTTCTCGGGGGCAACCCAACCAGCCCTTTGAGTGCACCCTTATCAGGTGGTGGGGCTTCGTGAAGTGCAACAGTCGTGCCGATGGTTGGGCTTGCCGGCTTACCCGTTGAAGCTGACGGTCGACGCGCGTCTGGGTTTTACTGTTTAGTCACTATAAAAGGAAAGCGAGTTTTACCGTGTCGGGTTCCTTACCTTGCTGTTTTTACACTCCTGTATCGAGCGAGAGAACTTGTGCTTCTGCTCCCGTGTGGCGGGAGACTGCAATTCTCTTGTGTCGCCCGATAGCCCAGATCACAGTGAGGTATAGCCCGATAGATCATGTCGGCCGACACGCTTCTTTTCTTATTACAAGTAGTTTATCAGTCTCAAGTTTCCTTCGCTGAGCAGTCGTGATGCCCGGTATGGGTGTCGTGCGTGGTATCTTTGATTCATGTTGCCCGATACCCAATGTCGGGCGATAGCCATGTCACCTGACGTTGCATCGCATCACCTGTTTTTGTTATCGGGCGATACGCTACTTTTCTTTAATAAGAACGTATCGGGCACCTCGTCTCATCACCCTCGTATCGCCCGTCACGCCTTTCTTTTTGAGCGACAGACCTGACGCACGTTCACCTCCTTTCCGACCTATCTTTATCACGCGATTGAATCTTTCAACGTATCGGGCGATACCAATCTCTTATATCGGGCACATGGCTTCACTGCTGAAACCAGTGTGTCGCCCGATACATGAGTGTCAGGCAGTTTTTGTACAAGATAATAAAGGGTCACACGTCTATTCTTTATTATATTTCTTCCAAAGGCCAACATATTTAATCAAGATATTTCTTTTGTTGACTTACAGAGATGGTCCGCATTAAGATGACCGCTGTCCCAATTGACGAGCAAGGCAAGAGGGTCTACCCTGAGACTACTGCTGAAGGGCAGGCTGCCAGACCCAAGCGCCCGAACCTAGGACAGGCTGGGACATCGGGGACAAAAAAGAAGGCAAGGGTTGGAGAAGCTGCGACTCCGGTACCAACAACAACACCACTTGCAGCAGCACCAACACCAGTAGCAGAACTCCCGGAATCCTTTTCGGGGAGTTTCAAGCCAAGAGACAACGAGCATGCTCGCCGCTATGTTGAGCTGGTGCCCAAGATGTACAAGCAAAGCAGGTTCTGCCATAGAGCCTCGTTTGATGAGCTTGGGATCGTGAATAGGCTGAAGAGCGTCCTTGCGGCGGCAGGACTAAAGAAGATCTGCTTCAGCCAGACTTCTTCGTACACCAAGCTGACCATGGAGTTCATGTCCTCTCTCCGCCAGGTGAGGAATTCAGCAGTAGAGAAATAAAAATTTGGCGGGCCAGACAGACTACAGGCCCGGCTGTACAATTCAGAGCACGCCAATTCCGAGAAGCTCTTAAACGAGATCTTCTCTTCCAGCGAGGAAGAGAAGAATCAGATGGACAATGGTGAGAGGATCACCGAGGAAGACTTGTTCAATCCCGTGGAGTTTTGGATAGGCTTACCGGCGAATCTTTGTTTAAGCCAGGAGCAAAGGTTGTGGCAGTGCACTCCTGCTTCTGGAGGATCATGCACAAGCTGGTGGCATGCTTGCTATTCAGCAAGAATGAATCCAGCAGCATATACACGGAAGAGCTCCACGTCATGTGGCATATTATGGAGGGTCGAGTGATCAACTTCGGTCGGTTCTTGCTGAACAAGTTGCATCCAATGAAGGAGGCCACTAAGGAGTACTGCATGGGCGGCATTATCAACCTCATCGCAGTAGGACTCGGGTACCCGTTCGAGCCGCGTAGCCATACTAGAACGCAAGGCGATGAGGTGTTTGACACCAAATATCTGATGAGGACCAACATCATCAGGAAGGAGAGGGGAAGTTTCTTCTACAAGTTTTCAAGGACAGACATACTCCTTCCCCTTCCTCTCTGCGCCAACTACGACAAGGAGAAGTTGGTCTTTACCACCACCGAGATCAAAGCTATAACTAATAACACGACTACCGCCACCACGATCAGGGCCACAGAGAGGCCAGCCCCAGAACTGCCGGCAACAACTGCTGATCAAGCTGTCATCGCTCCAACCATACCAGCCACCGCACCAACAACGACAGGGGTGGCTGAGAAAGAGCCGGTGATTGTTGAGGTCACCGGGATGGAAACTTTGGGATCTACCACGGAAGAGACGACCGCAGTTCCCATCCGTGTTTCTAAAACTGTAGAGGCGGGAGAGGAGCTTCAGCGGGGCAACAATAACGTGATGTTCGACGAGATCATGAGGGAACTCGAAAGAATACCATCTCTGCCGCCGAAGTCCCCACCTGCAGCAGTTGAGAAGATCGCCGACAATGCAGAGGTGGAGCAAAGTCCGCCCTCACCGCAGTCGTCCCCAATCAGAAGAGAAGGCAAGGCGACAACACCTGAAAAAACGCCGACTCCCCACCTGGCGGCATCTGGTTCGCGAACGATTTTCATAGATTCTACCTCTCCGAGTGGACCTTCACGCGGGCTAGATGTCGCGAGGATGGAAGGGAGATCCACCGGACCCACTCCATCACTCGGAAAGATGCTCGGAAATGAACTCGACGATCTGCGGGAGGTAACAACCATCAACTCTGCTACTTGTACTTCCCTGACCCGCAAACTTGCATCTTTTCAAGACAAGCAGGACAACCACGAGATCAGGCTGAATAGCTAAGAGAGCAAGCTACTGGCTCTAGCGAGCATACCTGGTGGACTAGAGGCCTTAAATTCAACAATGTAGCAAGTTCTCCAACGGCTTGACAGGCTCGAGGAGAGGATGGACAGAAGTGACGATCATCCGCGCCAAAGGCAGCCGAGACGGTCGCCGTCACCTCCCAGCCGGAGCCCTAGTCCCTATTCTTCAGGTTCCCCCTTAGGAACGGCGTCCCCATCCTCCTCCCCTAGCGGGCGATCATTAACGCCCGAGGACAGGACACAACAAGGATCTGCCGAAGGGTCTCCCAGCAGACAGGAGAGCTTTTTGGGTTTGGGAGATGCTAACGTCTCCATCCCCCTGGATGAAGTTGAAGATGATGGCGCAGACATCAGCATCGGGGAAGACTCGTCTGATGAGTCTGAGGGTGAGGTGGGGGATGTCTCCACAGTGAATAACATACATCCACCCCGAGGAAAGCGCTCGTTTGCAGACAAATTCCATGAGCCGTTTGAGATACCCTCCTTTGAGATGGCCGACTTCGATAGAAGAGCCGTCGGGAACCTAACAATCATAGACCAGAAGCTGCTGAATAAGGTCTTGAGGTCGCATGCCAATGAAAAAGACGTCGTCTGGAGCGACTACTACCTCTCCCTACGACGGGGAGATCTTCAGAAGATGTTTTGCACGCCGACTGTCGTCGGAAAATGAGTGTTCAGGGTCCTGGAATACGCAATAATAGAGAAGATCGATAGAAGGACAGGTCGGAGACAAATATACACAGCCACCCCGACCTTGGCAAGAAGGCTGATGAAGGGAGATCAAGACTCCCGTGCGGTGGTCGACATGCTGCAATACGTTGAAGAGCATACACCTAATATGTTGTTGGCCCCATACAAGCATCACAACGTGTGGTTTCTCTATGTGGCGGACATCAGAAACCGCGACGTTCAGCTGATGTGTTGCAGCTATGATGAAGTACCATGCTCCGGGGGTATTTTCTGCTGTCCGGAGGATGGACAGTTGAAACGCCTGCCAATACGCCTGCTACGAGCTTTAAAGCAAGGAATCCAACATCTTCAAGGACCTTGGAACTACTTCGCTATCAGAGGCCTCCCCAAACAGGCAGAAGAGGGGAGCGGAAACAACGCTATCGCCGTCTTGGGTGACATTGAAGCGATCAACTCAATCGGAAACTTAGGAGTCCTCAGAGGCATGTCCTTTTATCAGCACAGGGGCATATACGCCATGCTCCTAATCAAGGTCAAGCACTATTTCCGGGATGCAGGCGTGCCGGAGCAGCTGCTGGATAGTAATGTAGAGGAAGATTCTTCTCGATCCAGCAGCCCAGAAGAAAAAGAAGAAGAGATAGCAACCGAAATTCATGGGGCGGGCAAGCAGCTAGCAATTCTGAAGAAAGTGCATGGGGAGGAAGACACTGCTTTGCCCGAAGCTTCTAAAGGGCAGATCAAAAATTTTGACCGCTTTTCGTGTTCAACTCTCACACAGGAGCAGGTCAACATCATCCAGAAGAAGCTTGCTGACTCAACCCCATCAGATGTTGCTTTTCAGACAGGAGATGTCATAGTCCTGGCAGATGATCTAAGGGACATGGTGAAGGAAGGAGGGTGCTTGGCTGTAACAGTTGCAGCCGCTTACATCCAATATATACAGCCAAAGCTAGAACATGCATATATAGCCCATCCTTTGCTTTTCAACGATATCTGCCTCGCCGACGAAACAGGAGCGAAGAAGATGTTCCTACAAGAATTGCAAGACGGCGTCGCAAGCACTATCTTCCTGCCTATTGTGCATTACAATCATTGGATACTCCTAGCGATGTATACTCGACAACGAGCATGGATTTTCTACAACAGCTCGGACAGCAACATGAACCATCCCGTGCCGTGTACATCGGAACCTTTGACACCCGTCGAACGCTTAGTTCGAAAATATTACGAAGAAGTGTCAAAGATGATTGAACCGTTCCTGGACATACAGGGAGGCAAATGGCACGAACTCTAGTTATGCCACCGCAGTCCGCAGTAAATTCCTTTATCCAACGACTACGGCATCTTCGTCCTGGAATGGATGGCAAGTGAAGCAACGCCTGACCAGCTCCACCACACAGGACATCACAGCAAACGAGGAGAATACGTGTAGGAACTCCTATCTAATGCTGGCGCAACCTCACTGGATTAAACATTACCTTACCTTATTTACTTCACAACTCTGGGGATAGAGTGTGGAGTAAGTTTGGGGGGGGGTACCATGTACCAGTGAGGGAGGTACAAAAATCTTTTGATCTCTCTGACTTAAATTCCTTATTCTTTTGTTCTTTCCTATATCATGTGTACATATATATGTTTATACCAAAATTTTTGAAAATTTTGAAAATTTTGCTTATTTTGTTCCCATGCATATGTACAAAGTCACTATATTAGTAAAAACCCTGATGCAACTGCTTGCCAAGTTTATTTTCTTTGTGTTGAATGTGATGCAAGTCCTGCTATATCTTTTTGATAATGCTGCTTCAAACAAACAAAAGAATATATTTTGTCATGCCAAAAATTTTGAAAAATACAATAATCTTGCAAATAGTTAAGAGACGAGTATGGAGAAGGAAAAAGCTGCCCAAACAGAAGGAATCTCTTTGTTCCCCCTTATCCAACAAAAATCACAAAAGAGAGAGAAGCCTTATGAGCGTGAATAAAAGCATGAGAGTTGTGCCCAATAAAAGAAAAAGAAAAAAAAATATATATATACACCACTTGTTTTCCAAAAGTACCCATCTTTAGGCATGGTAGATCTGGGGCAGTGGTACGTAGGATGTGAAATCACTGCTCTAAAGCCAACTGGCTTGGACTGCAGGGACCACTTGCCCGTTAACGGACCCTTACCTGGATGGACTGATGGGAGACAAGAATGAAAAACCCAAAAAGCCTTAGCCTACCCTATACACAACTTTCTACCCCAAAAAGAAAGTTGTTTGGTGTGTAAGATAACTTCGGAATCATACAACAAAGTCTCGCCGAAGCTGTAGAGAAAAGTTTTACTAAAATGATAAGGCAAGGAAACGCATGGTCTTTTGTTTGCAGTGAAGTAGCATTATCTCTAAAGGCATTACTATACTTGTTTTACCTCTTGGCCTGAAAGTTATACCAAGAAAGAAGAAGCATCAAAAAATATAGTTTAAATATTGATTGAGGACAATATTGATTGAGGACAATCAAAATGCTAAGTTTGGGGGAGTTGATAACACCAAATTTTGTGATATTTTAGACTGTTTTTCTGTTATCAAAACTTCCATTTTTAGCTATTTTCCTCTCTTTTGTATGCACTTTCGCAATAATTGGCCAAGCAATGCTCTTAATCCAATTTTCCTATCTTTTGCAGAGTTTTCCTCATTTTTGGGCAATAAGGCCGCTCCGGCCCATGAATAAGTCAAAGCCTGTCTCGGCCTCCCTGACGCCCGATACAACCCCTGCCCGAAAGGGGTTGGGCGACACAAAGTCACTCGACAAAGAGGTGTCGCGTGAGAAGAAGCTGATGGACGACACGCCTTCTACCCGACAGGGAGCCCGGCTCGCCCCGACAACCCAGCTTGTCGGGCGACACAACCACCCACCGATAGGCGCGCCGCCCGTCACATGACCGATAGCAGACACCTCCGCGTCGAGCTATACCTGTATCGGTCGTCCATCGACCGACGCTTAAGGGGGGCATGTGGCGCTTCGAGTACCATAACTCCTCCCGGCCAGCTGACTGTAAATAGCAGCTAGAGGGAGCCGAAAAGACAGTTCGGAGTTTTGGAATTTGGACAGTTGGGAGTTGAGATATCTTCCGAGGAGACTGTGAGAGCATACGTGTCGTGCCCCAGTGCTTGTCTCGGGCGACACTAGGTGAGCTTCTCCTCATCCCGAGAGGGAGGGGACAGTTCACTTAGGACCGTCCTGGGCGACACTGCGGGCTGATATCGGCCAACGTAGATGAGCGACACAAGTGCCCGACAACAACAATGCGTAGCTCTTAGCCCGACACGATATCAAACCGATACGCTTACCTTGTTGAGTGTGCCTCCTGACATGAGCGTATCAGCCAGGGTCCTTGAGCGATACGGTCGACAGTCGGTGTGTGCTGCCCGAGAGGGTGTGCCGCCCGACACCTCTGTATCGGGCTAGGCCTCTAACCGATATCGGGAAGGAGAGCTACAACACCCTGTCGTCCTTCAACATCAAGGACGCGACACCTATCTTTACTTTCTGTCATTTAATTCCTTACTTATGCATTGTAATTAAGATCCTTTATTTGTCTATGGAAATAGAAGATGCTTAATTACTTGTTGCTCTATGCTTGGTGCACAATGTTGGATGACTGCTATGTTTGATATCCAAACTCTAGCTTTCATGTTTGGATCGCATTTCGCTTAGCTAACGAATCGTGTTTTCCTGTCGCAACAACTTCGAGAGTTGTGTTGTGGCTCTAGTGTTTGGTCCAATTCTGGAAGTATGAGAGTGTCTGGAACGAAGTTGCTTTAGTGACCTTTCCACTCTAATTTTAGTCCAGTGACCTCGAGAGGGGCGCTGATGCCTTGTTAGAGGTAACCACTTCGAGAGGAGGGGTACCAGATTGGTTCTACCGCCGCTTATTTTACTGGAGTTTTATCCTTCGTACCTCGATTTAGCTCGAGCAATATCTTTCTGTTTCTGTTGCATGAAAACCCCTAAAAACCGCTAAATGACTAAAATCTTAAATCTTTCTAGTAGCTCTAGTTGGAGATAGTTTTCTTCGTTTTATTTGTGACATCTTACTGCTTCCCTTTTCGGGAATTTATCTCTCTTTATACCTACCGGAGTGTAGCGTGTCGATTCTGTGTTCTCAACACTACCCCCCTTATCCCTGTATTTGACCCCGTATATCTACTTCGACCCCGTAAACAAAGTTGTGGGGCCTAGAAGGATTCAGGTTTATAAATGTACAAGCTCGACTACCTCAAATCTTCCTCCAATTTTAGGACGTGCGATTTAGCCCGGTCAATAAGTCATTCACGAGACGGGTAGTCCATCTGTCATCACAAGGGTAATTACTCATCTTGCACGATACTGGTACACGCCGCCCAGGAATGTCACCCGTCACGGCCGTTGCGATGCCCGAAATACCATCGCCCGATATGAGCGCGTTCAGTGCGCCGTTTGAGCTGCCACTCGATCTAGTCAGGAAAAAGATTTACCTTCCCGATGCACGATCGCCTGACACAAGGCCCTAAGGAAAAGAAACACTAGATAAAACCCAAAGGCGAAGCGAAGGAAAAAGGCGATTGATGGGTAAAACATCATCGGCCTAAGGCTAAATCCCTGGCCTCAGATCGTATTACTGATCCAGGTCTATAAAACAGAGCAGTGGCCCATAAAACAAAAGAGTCAGTGCATGTGGTGCATGTACTGACCTGGGCCTTATTACAATCCAAATGTTCATAATGTTTGTTTTGTAGGAAAGTAAAATGCATCCTATTCTAGGAAAGAAAAGAAAGCTCGGGTTGCCTCCTGAGAAGCGTTGTAGTTTTCGTCTCCATCTTGACGTCTTCTAGCTTCTTCATTCCTTAGCCTTAGGCATCATCCATCTCGTGCAACTCGATCCCCATTTCTCTCGATCACTTCCCTACCTTCTTTGCCGTTTCGGTATTGGACGGTATTTAGCCAGAAGGATTCTTTATTAATTCGGCCATTTGAGCTAATTGTTGATCAATTTGGCGTTGATGCTTCTGCATATCCACCATCTGGACCTGCAATGAGTTCAAAACACCCGAATTCGATAGCGCACTCTGCGCTAACTGGTTGTTAATTGTGTCCTACCTTTTTACAAAATCAAACAGTTGTCCAACCACATCTGATTGGCTAGAAACCTTATCCTGTCCTTGTTCTTTGGCTGATCCTTGATATTTAACTTACCCCTGGAAGTTTCCTTTGTTCGACTGGAAGGAGGTGTTTTTTGCGTACTGACTTGGTCCTCCCCACTTTTAGAATGCTTGGGGCGGCTTAGAGGAACTATGCAGCTGATGTGAGTTCTCAGTTGCATCCTTGTTGCCGTAACTGAAACCAGGGTGGTCCGGCCTTTTAAAATTGACAAAAGAGACATTTTCAGTCTCTTCAGCCTCAGATTCAGTATCTCTTGACGTGTCTGGTCGGGTGTAGATGCAATTATCTACCCCATGCCCCCCTTTTCCACATGTTACACACTTCATTACTTTTTCAACCTGCTTCTTCCCTTTTCTGCCAGATTCCCTTAGCTGCTTGACATCTGTAGCTATCCTTTAGATCTGAGAAGTAATAGTCTCCAGAGCCTTGGATTCATAAGAAGGTTCTTCACTAACCTTCTTACCCTGCCCTCTGTCAGATCTATCATAATCAGTGTCGGCTTGCAGCACGACCAAGTTTTTGATGATCTTCTCAGACCTGCTCGGCTTCTTCCCTAGGAAGTCACTTCCTGCTGCACCGTTTAGTGAAACCCTTTCGTCGGGAGTTAGACCATTATAGAATGTAGTGATAAGGAAACCTTTCTTGTAGTTATGGTGAGGGCAGTCCCTCTAATATTCCTGGTATCGCTCCCAGGCGTCGTGGAGGTTTTCATTGGGCCTTTGCATGAAGGAAGTTATCATTTGTCTCTTCCTTACTGTCTTCTCAGTTGGATAGAACTTGTTCACAAAAGTGTCTGCCAGTGCTCCCCATCCATTTAGAGCTTGGTGGGGAAGTCCCAGATACCACAATAGAGCCTTATCTTCCAAAGAGAAGATGAAGCCCTTGCAGTAGATGACCTCCTGGGGAACACCCCACGTCGTTATGGTGTCACAGATATTCTTAAAAGCATCCAAGTGATGATAGGGGTTGTCATTCTTGGATCTCCCCCTGAAGCTTTTATTTTGGATCATGGAGATTACAGATGGCTTGAGCTCAAAATTGGTGGCGTTCAATCATGGGATTATGACAGGGCACCGGGAATTGTTAGACTTTGTGGAAGCTAACTCCCTCAGCATTTTCTCTTCCTCTTCCAAATCATCACTATCACTGCCTTCCTGGCGTCGTTCTTGATTATTGTGATTTCTTCTATGCCTTTGGTGGTGGTGACATCTATCACGGTGAGGAACTTCCTCAAACTGCTCCATTTCTGGATCTATGTTGATCATTTCCGTCGTAGTAGTCGTTGCCCTCTGGTGGAGGTGAATGAGGCCTAGCCCTTCCTTGGCGTTCCCCTTCTGAATGGTGTGGTTCAACGCGAGGTGGCATGTTGGATGGGGTTGGTACTCAGTTGAACATAATGGATTTATTTTGAGTACTTGAGCATCGTGTAACAACCAAGTCAGAAAAATCTATTATCAATAATATCAATTATTCATTTCAGGCAAAGAATAATAATAATGATAAAGAAAGGAAAAAGAGAGTGTTGTCAAGCTTATTTCTAAGCTTGAGGCATTGGAGTGTAATTAGTGGATTCAGGTTCGTCTAGAGTACCATTTTTCCTTGTCCCCGGCAACGACACCGAAAAGTTGACCGGCCTAAATCGCGCGCCCAAAAAGTAGAGCGGATTTGAAGTAGTCAGACTTTTAAATTTATAACCCGAAACCTTCTAGGCCTCCACAACTTTGTTTACAGGGTCAAAGTAGATGTACGGGGTCGAACACAGGGACGAGGGTGGTAGTGTTGAGAACACATAATCAACACACTACACTCTGACAAGGGTAAAGAGATGGTAAAGTTCCCTAAGGGAACATTAAGATAAGACCGATAAAATAGAAGAAACATATCTCCAACTGGAGCTACGAAGAAGATTAAGGTTTTAAGCAATTATCAGTTTTTAGGGGTTTTCATGCAACGGAAACAAAGAGATAACACTAATGCTTTAGTAAGGTACGAAGGAGAAAACTTCGGTAAAAGAAGCGGCAGTAGAAACATCTTATACCCGTCCTCTCAAAGCGGGTACCTCTAACCAAGCATCAACACCCCTCTCGAGGTTGCTGGACTTAAGTTAGAGTCGAAAGGTAACTAAAGAAATTCCGATTCCGGGCACTCTCGTACTCTAGAATCAGACCAAACACTAGAGCCACAACACCTCTCTCGAGGCTATTGCAATGGGTAAACATGGTTCGATAGCTAATCGAAATGCGATCCAAGCGTACAAGCTAGAGTTCAGATGTTAAACATAGAAATCATCCAACAAAGGTACCCAACATAAAGCAACAGATAATTAAACTCTTCTATTTCCATAAACATATAATGATCTGATTACATTGCATAAGTAAAGGAAGTAAATGACTGAAATAATAAAGATAAATGTCGCCTCGTTGATCTAGAAGGGTGACAGACAGCAGCACGCTCTCCAGCCCGATACCGGGCAGGAGCCTCGCCTGATATGCCCGTGTCGGGAGGCACCCTCTTGGGCGACACACTTGTAATGGGTAGACGTATCGTGCGGGTTGCCCTTGCCCGATACGATCATTTCGGGCGGCACCCTCTCGGGCGACACGCTCCGACTAACGATGCATATCGGGGTTCGATATCGTGCTGGGCTAGGGTGATGCTTCTAATATCAGTCAATTGTATCGGGTATCCTTGTCGGCCGATATCGGCCTACAGTGGTGCCCGGTACGTCCCTAAGTGAACCATTCCCTCCCTCTCGGGATGGGGAAGTGCTCACCTAGAATCACCCGACACAACCTCTGAGGCACGATACGCTAGCTCTTGAAACTTTCCTGAGTTGGCTTGCACAGGGTTCTGACTCATCCCATTGGAGTCATATAGCTGCTATTTATAGGTAGCGGTTAGGGAAGTTATGGTGCTCCGGACGCCACATGTTCTTCTTTCAGCTCCATTATTGCGGCTTCAGGGACGCTCGATATGCATGTCACCCGGTGCAAGGATGTTGGGCTGTCAGTCATTGTGATGAGTGGTGCCTGTCGGTGGGGGGCCTGTATTTCCCGACATGCTTTATCAGTCGTGGCGGGTTCGGCTCCCAGTCGGGTAAACGACGTATCGTTCGTCTGCTTCGTCTTGCGCGACACCCTCGTATCGCGTGGCAGTGTATCGTGCTGCCCTGTCGGGCAGTGAGCACATCGGTCGCTTGGTTGGTAGGAAGGCCGATGCAGGTGGAACACATTTGTGGGCCAGGACGGGCCTTTTTGATAATAAATGAGTCAAAAATGGAGGAAAACTCTGGAAAAGATGATAAAATTGAGTTAAGAGCATAGCGAGGCCTGTTTATTCAAAAACATATATAAAAAGAGAGGAAAACAGTTTAAAAGGGCGGTTTTGATAACAAAATAAGGGCCAAAAATATCACAAAATCTGGTGTTATCAACTCCCCCAAACTTAGCATTTTGATTGTCCTCAATCAATCTTTAAACTTTATTTTGTGATGCTTCTTCTTGACCGTTATTTTCAGTCCATGGGTTTTAACAAGCATTGAGATGTCTCACAGAGAATGCGGCCCAACCACGAACAATAGAATTTATTTCTCCTGCCTTATTTAAGCAAAACATTCTCTACAACTTCGGCGACACTTTGGTGCATGATTTCGAAGTTAGCTTTCACACCAAACAGCTTTTGGGGTAGAAAGTTGTGTGCTTGGGTAGGCTTAAGGCTTTTTTGGATTTTTCTTGTTTCCCATCAGTCCATCCAGGTAAGGGTCCGTTAGTGGGCAAGTGGTCCCTACAGTCCAAGCCAGTTGGCTTTAGAGCAGTGATTTCACATCCTACGTACCACCGCCCCAGATCTACCATGCCTAAAGATGGGTACTTTTGGAAAACAAGTGTGTATGTATTTTTTTTTCTTTCATTTCATTCGGCAGAACTCTCATGCTTTTATTCACTCTCATAAGGCTATTCTCTCTTTTTGGTATTTTGTTGGGTAAAGGAAAACAAGAGAAATTTTTGCTGTTTGGGCAGCTTTTTCCTTCTGCATACACATCTCTTAGCTATTCTGAGATTATTTTTTGAAATTTTTGGCGTGTAAAGTCGTAGTCTTTTGTTGTTTGAGACAGCATTATCAGAGAGACATAACAAAATTTGCATCTCCTTAGGCACCTAGAAAATAAACTAGCAAGAAGTCGTATCTGATTTTTACTATATACACCTTTGTACATATGTATGGAGACAAAATAAGCAAAATCTTTCAAAATTTTATATAGAAGGAGAAAAAGAAAAATAGAAGGGTGAGGTCTTAGTCCTAAAAATTTTTCAAAATTTTATACCTCCCCCACTGGTACATCGTACCCCCCAAACATACTCCACACTCTGTCCCAAGAGTTGTGAAGTAGATAAGGTAGGGTAATGTTACCCAAGTGAGGGTTAGCCGGTGAGCGCGCCTGTGCCAGATAGATGCTCCCACACATATTCTCCTCGTTTGCTATGGTAGTCGATGTGGTGGAGTTGGTCGGGCGTCGCTTCATTCGATATACATTCCACTACGAAGATGTCGCAGTAATTGGATAAGGGAATCTGTTGTGGACTGTGGTGGCAGAACTGAAGCTCGTGCCATTTGCTTGCTGCTATTTCTAGGAATGGTTGTATCAGCGCTGCCACCTCATCATAGCATTTTCTTACTAAGCGCTCGAGGGAGGTCAACGCTGTCGATGTACACTGCATTGGGTGATCCTTGTTGCTGTCTGAGCTATTGTAGAAGATTCCTGCTTGTTAGTGAGGGTACATCGTTACGAGCGTCGATTGTAATGCAGGATGGGCAGGAAGATGGTGCGTGGTACCCTGTGCTCCAATTCTGCCAGAAATGATTGATTTGCTCCTGTTTCATCGGAGAAGCATATGTCATTGAACAACATTGGATGAGCTATGTATGCATGTTTGAACTTTGGCTGTAGTGTTTGGATGTAGGCGGCCGCCACAGATACTGCCAAGCATCCTCCATCTTTGACCATGTCCCTTAAGTCATCAACCAGGACTATGACATTGCCTGCCTCGTAGATGACATCCGTCGGGGTAGAATCAGCTAATTTTAGAAGAATTTCATTGACTTGATCTTGCATGAGTGTAACGCACGAGAAGCGGTCAAAATTGCTGATCAGTCCTTCTGCAGCTTCAAGAAAAGCAGGGTCTTCAAATCTGTGCAGTTTCCGCAGGATCTCCAACTACTTTCCTGCCCCGTAGGTGTCAGTCTCCATCTCAGCTTCCTTCTCAAGAGTGTTCCTGGGTTGCGAAGATGCGTCTTCTAAGTCACTGTCTAGTAGCCTCTCTGGTATGTCCGCATCCAGGAAATAGTGCTTGTCCTTGATCAGCAACAATGCATATATGCTTCTGAGCTGGTAGAAGTTTTGGCTCTGGAGTTGTCTTAAGTATCCGAAGACATGTATCATCTCCATGGCTCATTGGACTATAAAGGTGTTGTTTCCACTTCCCTCTTCCTATTGGATGGGGAATTCCCTCAGTGTGAAGAAATTCCAGACACCACCATGACGTTGGGTTCCACTCTTGATAACACGGTGGAGGCACAGTGGGAGTAGCCTTAGAAGTTTGTCTTTGGGGTGTATGAAAGTGTTGCCTGTGCATGGGACCTCTTTGTTGCAGCAGCTGAGTAGTTGAACATCGTGACTGCGGAGGTCAGCAATGCACATGAACCAATTCTTTCGATGTTTGTAGGGGGCCAACACCAGGTTTGGGTTGTGCTCTTCAATGTGCTTTAGCATACTGGCCACCTGTGTAGATTCATACAAACCCCTCATCAGTTTTCTCGCTAAGGCCGGGTTGGCATTGTAGATCATCTGTCGGCCTGTCCTAATGCCTACGTTCTCTATCACGACGCCTTATAGGACCCTGAATAACTTCTTTCCAACGACGGTTGGGGAGCGGAATATGCTTCTTAGCGCTCCCCGTTGTACTAAGAAATAGCCTTCACTCCAGATGACTTCTTTTTCATCAGCCTGTGACCTTAAGACCTTATTCAACAGCTTCTGGTCCCTGATCCTCAGGTATCCGATGGCTCTTCTGTCGAAGTTTGCTATCTCGAAAGAGGGTATCTTCGATGGCGCAGAGAAAGCATCTACCATCGAGCTTCTTCCTCTGGGAGGGTGCCTTTGGTTGGCATCACAGATGTCCCCCCCATTCTCCCTCTGATTCATCAGAAGAATCCTCCCCTATGCTGACAGATTCGTCATTGTCTTCGACTTCATTTAGGGAGGCGGAGGGAGCGAAGTCTTTAATGCCTCAAGAGCTCTCCTCCCCTGCTGGAGACCATGTGGCAGACTTATGCATCGTTTCTTTTTCAGGCACTGTAGAAGGCCCGCTGGAGGAGGAAGACGATGATGATCTCGACGAGGTTGCCGACGAGGGGGATGGAGAGCCTGATCTAGGAGGCGACGGAGACCTTCTCGGCTGCCTTGGGCGCGGATGGTCGTCCCCCCTGTTTAGCCTTTCCTCGATCACGTCAAGGTGCTGGAGGGCCTACCAAAGCGTTGCATTGAATACCTCTAGTTGGTCAGGAAGTCCAACTAGAGTCAACAGCGCCTGTTCCTGGTCGTTCAGCCTTTGCTGGAAAAAAAAACTTGCGGGTTAGAGAAGTAAATGTAGCCGAGTGGCTTTCTGTTACCTCCCGCAAGTAATCGAATTCATGCCCCAACATTTTTCCGAGTGACAGAGGGGCTCCTACAGATCTCCCTCTTGTCCCCTCGATACCTCCCTCGCGTGAGGGTCTACCTGATGAGGTAGAACCTATCTCAATCATCTGCGAGGCAGATCTTGGTGGGCGAGGCGTCAACGTTTTTACGGTTGCTTTCGCCTCACCTTCTTGTCGTGGCGGAGAAGGCTATGCTGTGGGTGGATGTTGCTCCACCTCTTCATCATTGGCGATCTCATCAGTAGCTGCTATAGATATCAGCGTCAGTGTTGGCATTAGCAGTGCAGCTCCGAGTTCCATCTTGAGGATCTCGGCGAACACCCTATTATCGGCGTCTGGCTGTGCTTCTTCTTCTGCCTCTAAAGGCACCACAGCAGCTTCGGGGGTTGTGGATGACTCTCTCGCGATAGCTCCCGTCGTTGTCTCGGCGACCTCAACGATCGTCGATCCTTCTTGAGCCACGACATGTATTGTCATTATTGTGGCTGGTATAGTATGCTCTGGGGCAATGGGTTGCTCGGTAGGGGCTGTAGAAGATTTGTCCTACCGAGCGCCAAGAGGGATTGGTTCTCCTCTTGCAGCTGCCCTTTCTTTTATTATGGTGGTGGCGGCGTAGGCTGTGTCTACCGCCACAACTTCTATTTCTATTGCGGTGAATATAGCTTTTCTGCGTCATAGGTGGCGCAGCGGGGGAGTGGGAGGAGGGTATTTGTTCTTGCAAACTTGTAGAAATAGAATCTCCCCTCCTTCTTTATAATGTTGGCCCTCATGAGGTACTTGAGGTCGATCATCTCATCACCCCTCATCCTCAACAGACTATGCGGTTCCTTTGGGTACCCAAGCCCAACCGCGATTAGGTTGACGATGCCACCCATGTAGTATTCCTTGGTGGCATCCTTTATTGGGTGCAGCCTGTTCAGAAAAAACCACCCAAGGTTGATCACTCTTCCCTCCAACATGTGCCACATGGCATGGTGTTCTTCGGTGTAAATGTTGTTAGATTCGTTCTTGCTGAACAACAAACACACCACTAGCTTGTGCACTATCCTCCAGAAACTGGAGTGCACTGCCGCCACCTTGCTTCCCGGCTTGAATGATGTTTTGTCAGTCAGCTTTTTCCAGAGATCAATGGGGTTGAACCCGTCTCCTTCGGTGGTCCTTTCACCGTTATTTAGCATCTTCTCATCCTCCTCGCTGGAAGAGAAGATCTTGTTGAGCAGCTTTTCAGAGATGATGTGCTCCTAGTTGTACAACCGTGCTTGCAGTCTGTCTGCTCTGCCATATTCTTCTTTTTCCCCAGCAATATTCTTCACTCGGCGGAGAGACGACATGAACTATCTCGTGAGTTCGGTGTAGGAGGTAGAACGGCTGAGGCAGATCTTCCTCAGTCCTTCTGCGGCGAGGATGCTCTCCAGACTTTCAAAGATACCCATCTGAATGAAAGAAGACGGGTGGCAAAATCTGCTTGGCCTGTAGAGCTTGGTCGCCAGTTCTGTATAACGGCGTCCACGCTTGTCATCTCTAGGCATGAACCTTCCTGGTGTGTGATCCAGGGGTTCCGCCGCTGCTGTTGGAGCTGTGGTTGGAGCCACCACTTCTCCCGTCCTTGTTCTCTTTTCTGCTGTTGATGGCCCAGATGCCTCAGGATTCAGCCGTTTTTGCCCGACCGTTGTCGCTTCAGCTGCGGCTTCGGTGTCAATTCTTCTTCCGTGTTCATCAACTCGAATGACGGTCTGCTTTGTACGGGCCATTTCTATTTGCATTAAACAAATTCATTGATCAATTAAATGTACCGATATTAAGGTAGGAGGAGCTAAAATTTGATATCGACATTTAAAAGGAAAACTAGCTACACTATAAAATCGATCTGATACAAAAATCACCTGACAGCACTGTATCGGGCGATACAAAGCTTTCAAAGATGTAGGCTCATGCTCGATACAATCAGGGTATCGTCCATCGAAAAACATCATAGGCGATGTAGAACAAGACGATATGGGGAAAACTGCGCGTCAGGTTCGCTGCCCGACATGGGCGTGTCGGGCGATACGGCTGTGAGAAAGAAAGTGCCCGATAGAACGTTCTTCATAGAAAAAATAATGTGTCGCCTGACAACATACAAGCGAGACAGCACATGTAGGGCGACACGTTATCGCCCGACATGGCGTATCAGGCAAGTGTGTCCTAAAGGCATGTCACGCGACACGTGCGTCGGGTGATACAAGGGAGCTCAGCTAAAGCCGTCAGTCCGATAACTTATGTGTGACAGGAAGGTCATGTCAGGTTAGACAGGACGATACGGCTGTCGGTCTTTACCTTTACTATTTTCTAAAGTTTTATGTGCGACACGAGAGAAGAAAAGGGATGCACGACATGGGAGCGAACGAAGGAAATAACAGCATGATACGGGTAGGTAGAATAGTAAAATGCAGTATCCTGACATGGTAAAAGCTTTGTACTATATATAGTGATCCCAACCGAGGGAAAATTGGTAATTACGGGACGCGTGTCGTCCATTGTGATAAGTCATTCCCGAGACAGGCAGTCCATCCGTCGTCACAAGGGTAATTACTCATCTTGCACGATACTGGTGCACGCCGCCCAGGCATGTCACTCGTCACAGCCGTTGCGATGCCCGAAATACCATCGCCCGATATGAGCGTGTTTAGTGCATCGTTTGAGCTGCCACCCGATCCGGTCAGGAAAAAGAGTTACCTTCCCGATGCACGGTCGCCCGACACAAGGCCCTAAGGAAAAGAAACACTAGATAAAACCCAAAGGTGAAGCGAAGGAAAAATGTGATTGATGGGTAAAACATCATCAACCTAAGGCTAAATCCCTGGCCTCAGATAGTATTACTCATCCAAGTCTATAAAATAGAGTGGTGGCCCATAAAACAAAAGAGTCAGTGTATGTGGTGCATTTACTAACCCGGGCCTTATTACAATCCAAATGTTCTTAATGTTTGTTTTGTTGGAAAGTAAAATTCATCATATTCTAGGAAAGAAAAGAAAGCTCGGGCTGCCTCCCGAGAAGCGTAGTAGTTTTCATCTCCAGCTTGACGTCTTCTAGCTTCTTCACTCCTTAGCCTCTGGCATCATCCATCTCGTGCAACGCGATCCCCGTTTCTCTCGATCACTGCCCTACCTTCTTTGTCGTTTCGGTATTGGATGATATTTTGCTGGAAGGATTCTTTATTAATTCAGCCATTTGAGCTAATTGCTGATCAATTTGGCATTGATGCGTCTACATATCCGCCATCTAGACATGCAATGAGTTCAAAACACCCGAATTCAATAGCGCACTCTGTGCTAACTGGTTGTTAATTGTGTCCTGCCTTTTTACAAAATGAAACAGTTGTCCAACAACATCTGATTGGCTAGAAACCTTATCCTGTCCCTATTCTTTGGCTGATCCTTGATATTTAACTTGCCCCTGGAAGTTTCCTTTATTTGACTGGAAGGAGGTGTTTTTGGCATACTAACTTGGTCCTCCCCTCTTTTCGAATGCTTGGGGTGGCTTAGAGGAACTATGCAGCTGATGTGAGTTCTCAGCTGCATCCTTGTTTCCGTAACTAAAACCAGGGTGGTCCGGTCTTTTAAAATTTACAAAAGAGACATTTTTAGTCTCTTCGGCCTCAGATTCCGTATCGCTTGACGCGTCTGGTCGGGTGTAGATGCAACTATCTACCCCATGCCCCCCTTCTCCACATGTTACACACTTCATTACTTTTTCAACCTGCTTCTTCCCTCTTCTACCATATTCCCTTATCTTCTTAACATCCGTAGCTATCCTCTGGATCTGAGAAGTAATAGTCTCCAGAGCCTTGGATTCAGAAGAAGGTCCTTCACTAACCTTCTTAGCCTGCCCTCTGTCAGATCTATCATAATTAGTACCGACTTGCAACTCTTCCATGTTTTTGATGATCTTCTCAGACATGCTCGGCTTCTTCCCTAGGAAGTCACTTCCTGCTGCAACATTTAGTGAAACCCTTTTGTCGGGAGTTAGACCGTTATAGAAGGTAGTGATAAGGAAACATTTCTTGTAGTAGTGGTGAGGGAAGTCCCTCTGATATTCCTGGTATCTCTCCCAGGCATCGTAGAGGTTCTCATTGGGCCTTTGCATGAAGGAAGTTATCCTTTGTCTGTTCCTTACTGTCTTCTCAGTTGGATAGAACTTGTTCACGAAAGCGTCTGTCAGTGCTCCCCATCCATTTAGAGCTTGGTGGGGAAGTCCCAGATACCATGATAGAGCCTTATCTTCCAAAGAGAAGATGTAGCCCTTGCAGTAGATGACCTCCTGGGGAACACGCCACATCTTAATGGTGTCACGGATATTCTTGAAAGCATCTAAGTGATGATAGGGGTTGTCATTCTTGGTGTTCCCCCTGAAGCTTTTATTTTGGATCATGGAGATTACAGATGGCTTGAGCTCAAAATTGGTGGCGTTGAATCGTGAGATTATGACAAGGCATCGGGAATTGTTAGCCTTTGTGGATGCTAACTCCCTCAGCGCTTTCTCTTCCTCTTCTGAATCCTCACTGTCATTGCCTTCCTGGCGTCGTTCTTGATTATTGTGATTTCTTATGTGCCTTTGGTGGTGGCGACGTCTATCACGGTGAGGATCTTCCTCGAACTACTCCATTTCTGGATCTTCGAGTTGATCGTTTCCATCATAGCAGTCGTTGCCCTCTGGTGGAGGTGAATGAGGCCTAGCCCTTCCTTGGCGTTCCCCTTCTGAATGGGGTGGTTCGGCGTGAGGTGGCATGTTGGATGGGGTCGGTGCTCAGTTGAACAGAATGGATTTCTTCTGAGTACCTGAGCGTCGTGTAACAACCAAGTCAGAAAAATCTTTTATCAATAATATCAATTATTCATTTTAGGCAAAGAATAATAATAATGATCAAGAAAGAAAAAAGAGAGTGTTGTCAAGCTTATTTCTAAGCTTGAGGCACTGGAGTGTAGTTAGTGGATTTGGGTTCATCTACAATACCGTTTTTCCTTGTCCCCAGCAACGGAGCCAAAAAGTTGACCGGCCTAAATCGTGCGCCCAAAAAGTGGAGTGGATTTGAAGTAGTCAGACTTTTAAATTTATAACCTGAAACCTTCTAGGTCCCCGCAACTTTGTTTATGGGGTCGAACACAGGGACAAGGGTGGTAGTGTTGAGAACGCATAATCGACATGCCACACTTTGACAAGGGTAAAGAGATGGTAAAGTTCCATAAGGGAACAACAGGATAAGACCAATAAAACAAAAGAAACCAAACTCCAACTGGAGCTACGGGGAAGATTATGGTTTTATGCAATTATCAGTTTTTAGGGGTTTTCGTGCAATGGAAATAGAGAGATAACACTAATGATATAGTAAGGTACGAAGGAGAAAACTTCAGTAAAACAAGCGGCAGTAGAAACATCCTGTACCCCTCCTCTCGAAGCGGGTACCTCTAACCAAGCATCAACACCCCTCTCGAGGTTGCTGGACTTATATTATAGTGGATAGGTTACTAAAGCAACTCTGATTCCGGGCACTCTCGTACTCCAGAATTGAACCAAACACTAGAGCCACAACACCTCTCTCGAGGCTGTTGCAACGGAAAAACACGATTTGGTAGCTAATCGAAACGCGATCCAAGCGTACAAGCTAGAGTTTAGATGTTAAACATAGCAATCATCCAACAAAGGTACCCAACATAAAGCAGCAGATAATTAAACTCTTCTATTTCTATAAACATATAATGGTCTGATTACATTGCATAAATAAAGGAAGTAAATGACTGAAATAATAAAGATAAATGTCGCCTCCTTGATCTAGAAGGGTGATAGACAGCAACAGACTCTCTAGCCTGATATCGGGCATGAGCCTCGCCCGATACACCTGTGTCGGGCGGCACCCTCTCGGGCGACATGCTTGTAACGGGCAGGCGTATCGTGTGGGTTGCCCTTGCTCGATACGATCATGTCGGGCGGCACCCTCTCGGGCGACACGCTCCGACTAACGATGCATATCGGGGTTCGGTATCGTGCCGGGCTAGGGTGATGCTTCTAGTATCAGTCACTTGTATCGGGTATCCTTGTCGGCTGATATCGGCCTGCAGTGGTGCCTGGTACGTCCCTAATGAACCATTCCCTCCCTCTCGGGATGGGGAAGTGCTCACCTAGAATCGCCCGACACAACCTCTGAGGCACGATATGCTAGCTCTTGAAGCTTTCCTGAGTTGGCTTGCACATGGTTCCAACCCGTCCCATCGGAGTCCTGTAGCTGCTATTTATTGGCAGCGGTTGGGGAAGTTATGGTGCTCCGGACGCCACGTGTTCTTCTTTCAGCTCCATTATTGTAGCTTCAGGGACACCCGATATGCATGTCGCCCGATGCAAGGATGTCGGCTTGTCGGTCATCGTGACGAGTGGCACCTGTCGGTGGGGGGCCCGTATCGCCCGACACACTTTGGCAGTCATGGCGGGTTCGGCTCCCAGTCGGGTAAACAGCGTATCTCTCGTCCGCTTGCTCTTGCGCGACACCCTCGTATCACGCGGTAGTGTATCGTGCTGCCCTGTTGGGCAGTGAGCGCATCAGCTGCTTGGTTGGTAGGAAGGACGATGCAGGTGGAACACATTTGTGGGCCGGGACAGGCCTTTTCGATGATAAATGAGTCAAAAATGGAGGAAAACTCTGCAAAAGATGATAAAATTGAGCTAAGAGCATAGCGAGGCCTGTTTATTCAAAAACATATATAAAAAGAGAGGAAAACAGTTTAAAAGGGCAGTTTTGATAACGAAATAAGGGCCAAAAACATCACAAAATCTGGTGTTATCACTGAGGCAGCAAACAAACTGCGAAATGAGACAAGTCATATGAAACAGTATCATTCTGATATGTCATTTCATAATTCTATGTGTTAAATATAAGAAGGTTGTTGTTTTTGGGTTTCCTTTGACTAGTCATATGAGGACACAAGGAAGATGATGACTTATATTTTTACTCAGTATTCTTTTAAATGCTTTATAATTTCTCTTATTTTTTTAAAGCGGGGATAAGATATATATGTGATGCCTGAAGAAAATCCAAGAATGTTAAATCATGTGTTTTTAATGATATGAAAAGTACATAATATGATAGTAATAATGTGCATACTACCTAATCTCAGTACTTGTATACCCTGGCCAGGTATATAATTATTGGATATAGGGCAAGTATGGAACTCTTAGATTGTTATCTATCTTATTACTCTGATCAAGTAGTCATTCTGAAACAATCTAGTGAGCATAAAGAGACCAGAAATATGGCATGGATATTTTTATTCACATCCTAAGTACAATAAAGTTGAATCTGAAATGATCTCAGATCCATCTGTGTGTGTGAGGAAATAAAAGTACAATCCTCATGAAAAAGAAAATGAGACTAGGGAGATGATCCCTATCTGATAAATCCTGTGAGTATAGTAAAGATCTTTTCCCATGATGTGAAAATGGGAAATGTGATAAAATCACAAAATGTTCTTAAATATGTTAGACAATAACAAAGGAATGAGTAATGACATGTAATCATCCTTACAATTCCTATGTTGATGGCAAGGAACCTAGGATGATGCAAGAGTACATGATTTATGAATAGTTGAAGGTTCATGCTATAATGAGAGGAGATGATAATCCTTTCTCTCTGATAAACAACCCTGGGAGATGATGGGGTGATAAGAAAATTTTGTTTCTTTGTGTTCTCTTCTTTTTGGAACATGGAAATCAAGTGAGTACTATGACATTTGATGTGCATGGATTAGAGATAATCCAATGATGGATACTTAGAAAAGTATCAGTTCATCTTGGACTATAGTTCCAAGACAAAGATAGGTGTAACAAATAGTGTTCCAAAAATGAAAGAAAGATTCTTCTTATATGTGTGGTTCTGTTAATAACAATAGAGAGATGGAAATGATGAGGATGTGATGTGTTTTTAAAAAATGTGATGAATACCAAAGTAAGGAATTTTGGTATCTAAGAAATACCAGGTGGTATGGAAAAGTAAAAGTATAACTCCTAATTAGATGATTAATGTTGGTTACCTAGAATGGCCAACTGTGAAATCAGTCTAATTACATAAAATAGTATGTACATCACATGTTAGGGGTTTATGCTTTGCACAAACATAACATCGATAAGAATGTACTAATTTAAGGAACAATTGTAGAACCATTGTGGGAAAAGCTTATCTAGTTAAAAATAATTCTAAAGATACCTCTAAGATAAGTTCTGAATTAATAAGTAACCTTACCTGAGGACAAAAGTATGTACAACTAATAAGATAGTTGGTTCAAGAAGTAAAAACGTTTAGTGTTGTGTCAGTAGATATGATGGCACAACAAATGTATAACAATGCTTGTAATCACAAATGGGTGACAAAATGTAACTCTGGTCTTTCCTTGGAAGTGAAATTCTAAACTAAATGAGGAGTATGGGAGACTGCCTCGAATCAAGACTCATGTCACAAAAAGTTATAAGTTGAGAAAGGTAATAAATCAATAAGATTTGACACTTGAATAGAATGAGGCATGTATAATGTATCTTTGACAAATAAAAATATTACCTCACACAAAGTTGACTCTACAGTCAATAATAAAAAGAAATAGCAGAGTGTGTGTCCTGTATGACAAGTTCTATGATAATCTTGTGTGGAATAACTTTGTATTGATCAAAGTTCTATGGCATCCCCATGACATTAAGATGTTACGTGGAGACCTAATGATACAGTGAATGAATAATATTTTTTCCCTTTTTACTTGGGATTTCGGGGACGAAATCATTGTTAGGGGTTTATAATTTGTAACATCCCTGGCCTGGGTTATGCTTTAATCCTAGATGTTTTGATTAAGAAAGATAATCATATGATTGCACTTATCTTTGAAAATTAATTAAGGCTCAAGAGGAACTTATGTTTCAATTTTAGTCCTTTTTTAATAATGTTGAAACAATGTTTTGCTTGTTTTGGACTAACGTACAAATTACCCAAGTTGAAGGGTTAACTTGCAAGCATTACATGATTTAATGTTCCTCAAGTGTTGAATTATTATAAGAATGAAAATAATGTAGAGGTATGGATTGTGGTATCCTGGGCACCAAGAAAGACCTTATTAAGCAATGTTGTTCATTAAAACCTAGTTTTGGTGTAATGTGCAATTTACCCAAAACCTAGGGTTCATTATGCAAAATACCACCTCTAGAGAGTCCCTCATGTTTCTTGACATCATGTATAGGAACGAAAATGAGAGGGGCGTCTCATTTGAATCATTGTGGAGGAAAGAGAATATTGGTATTAAAATAATCAAGATTTAAGCATAATTGAAACCCTAATTCAATTTAATGCAAAAATAAATTTATTAATTGAAGTGCCCTTCAACCAAAAATTAGATGGTTGAATTTGTATAAGTGTGGACGTCATTATTCCTTGCAAAGGCCTCGAAATATATAAAGTGAGTGGAGAGCCCACTCACATTAGTTAACTAAAAAGTAATATCCACTCAATTTTGGATATTATTATTATAATGGTTAAGTTGCTTAATTTTCTTTCTTTTAATTCATGGATAATGAAGAAGAATTACAAGCTCGGGAATATGGCTTCATATACAAGGGATGGAGGGGAGTAGGTGGCACCAATTTTGGGAGTTGAAGGAATTATTTATCACTTTCTCTCTCATGAAATTTCCTTATATACATCCCATTTTCAACCCACATGAAAGGCTTTTTCGACCCTTCTTTCTTTCCTTTCTTTGTCCATGCACAAGGGAGCTTAGGAGCAATAGGAGGATGTCCCCAACCTGTAGGTAAGCTCCATAGTCATATTCAACCTTGATTTCTTCGTGGAAATCGAAATTCAATGCTTAATTTCTTCTTTTCTCCATTCAATCTTCAACCTTGGTCATTCATTTCACTCAAAGACTCGAGGATGAGACTTGGGAAGTTGAGAAGGCTTCATTCACCATTGAAGGCACGAAGCTTGAAGATTGGATTCAATTTTGAAGGTGGGTTATATAACTTGAACCCTTAAACATTATTATTGATCTCATTCCTTTATCATATGTTGATTCTTTCTTCATTCTCGAAATTCCATTTGATTAATTGTTGAAATCACCATAAGAATCACAACTGATTTGAAGGGTTTGAAGCTTGAAGATGATGATGTTATCTTAAACACACACCTCAACATAGACCAGGTGCAAACGGTTTTGCTTTTTGGTGATCTAATGGTCTCAAGACCGTTTGACACCAAACGGTCTCAAGACCATTTGAGGACAAACGGTCTCAAGACCGTTTGAGGTCATGAAGGGGCTGAAGACCGTTTGTGGTCAAGTGATGCTATGATTGGATGAAGATCTAATGGTTATAAATGATTAAGATAAAAAGGATTCATCAATCGATGGTCCCTTAATTTTAAACCCTAATCCAATTGGGTTCAAAACTCTAATTGATGTTGAAACAGTTTCAAACTGTTTGAATAGGTTGACTGAATGAATAGGTTGACTGAATGAATAGGATGACTAAATGCGTGAATGTAAACAGGCACACAAGGTCAGGATATACAAATATGAAGGTTAGTCGAACTATTTGATCATCTTGCAAAATGTAGCGCAAGGCACATAGAGAAAAATGGGGTGAAAGAATGCTTACCACCCTACCACCCCAAACTTTTAAATCATGATGTCCTCATCATGAAATAGAAGTTTAGACTAGTAGGGTAAAAGGTGTGGGGTTGCGAAAGGCAACCGACGAGAGCTAAAGTGGTAAATGTACCTTTAGGTGACCAGGACAGGGCCACCACAGTCGTACTGAGAAGCACGACTATTCTGGCCTTCTTCCTATAGCTCCTCCATTGATTTGCAATCTCTTCTTCCACTTTGACCTCTGCCTTGGCTAAACCCTTTAGCATCATCTTTTTTCTTTCTTGTGTCTGTGCTAAAATGATTCACAAACAGAAAAACTATCAAGTATAGTGTGTGTGTGTTTCTTGGAAACCAAAAGGAAGTATGGTAAAACAAGGTTCGATAATCTCAAACCACGTGGGTTGCCTCCCACAAATGCTAAATTTATAGCCTTCAGTCAGGCTTATTACTCTTTTCGCTATGTATTGACACCCACGGTGCCCTCCTTCTCTTCCATGGTGATCCTGTCAAGCATTTTGACGACATGTGCTTCATCCCAAGGAGTGTACATGGAATGGAAGTATGGGCTCGATCTCCACAGCTCCAGAGGGTCACGATAGCACAAACTCTCGCCAAAGTCTTCATTGGCCAACTTGTCCCTCTCTTCGTCGATGAACATGAAGAAGTCAAACTTTTTCCTCTTATAAGTAACCGTTAGCGTGCCCGTGCGGATATTGATTTCAGATCCCATGCTGGATAGGAAAGGTCTACCCAATATGAGGTACTCTTCTCCATCAATAGGTGTGGTATCCACTATTAGGAAAGTGGTCACATAGGCGATGTTCACCCTTTCATCCATTGACACTATGATGTTCCACATTATTCCCAAGGGCTTCCTCTTGGTTCCGTCACCTAAGATAATGGCACACTCCATGGGTTTCATTTTGTTTAGGCCAAGCCATAGATACATGCTCCATGACATGAGGCTTGTCCCTGCACCTAAGTCAATGAGAGTGTGCTTGATGGGTTGTGTACCGATGTAACAGGAAATCAGCGTCACTTCCGGATCACCTCTCTTTTCTGGGAAGCCAATGTCATAGATGAAGTTCACAGACTTTGAGGCAACAAGCTCTGTGGTTGGTATTAGCACTAACTTTTTCCTCCCCATGCACACGTCCTTCACAAAAAAAATAGCGATGTGATGCCCATCGTCCATTGCTTCAAGTTTCCCAAGAGATTCATGATATTGCCGCCCTTTTCTTGGAGATTCAAATCTTCATGGAATTGCTTCCTATCTTCATCAAACATCTCTGCTGTACTCATTGAAACTTGAGGAGGGGTGATGGTGATACTCGTCTCCTGTAAAGGTCTTGACTCCCAAAAAGGTATGGCCTCAAGTGTTGCTATGTGAAACAGTGGACATGACCATATCACCAACAGTCGGATGAACCATATCTATTGCAATTTCAGTGACCCCGAGAGAGGGTGAGATGAGTGAGGGTGCCCTTACATTTGCGTTGGGCGCAACAGAAATTTGGATGCACTTAGCATTCTTTGGTAGTGCTTGAGCGAAAAATTCTTTGGAGCATTCATTATCTTTGCTAGATCTCCCTGGTATCTGGCTTTTAACTCAAACCTCAGTCACTTTGTTTTCCCTTTCTCTAAAATCTTGAGCAGCTTCTTCTCCCCATATGATAGAGACCATACTCACTTGTTCATGGGAAGAAGGAGGGGCTTGTGAAGGTGGTTGTGGTTGTTGAGGTGGTGGAGGTCTTTGGTGAGGTGAATTGGGATTTTGGAGAATGAATTGGGGTTGCAGTTGTTGTTGTGGTGGGGGTGGTATTGCAGAGGTGGTTGTTGGTAGGTGTGAGGGGGAGGTGGATCATATTGATAGTTGAGTGATGCTTGAGGAGGTGGAGGAGCATAGGGGTTTGGTGGGGCTTGGTAAGATGGTGGAACATAAGCACTCGAAGTGTTCCCTAGAAAATCCCCATCATTGTTCGGATTTGGCATTGGTTGAGATGGAAGTCTACCTTCTTCCCTTCTAGCCAAAGAGAGAGAAATCTGATCCAACCTCTGCTCAAGATGGTTAATAGACTTCCCATGTGCATTGACATCCTTTTTTACTTCATCCAGGCTTCTTAGCCTTCCTAGCACTTCCTCCTCAAACTTGGAGTTGTAGCATGGCTTTTGCTGCCCGTATCCTTTCCCATCCTCGTTCTGTTGTTTCTAGGAGAAGTTCAGGTGGTTCCTCCACTCTAGAGTGTAGGAGTTGTACATTGGGCCCTGGTAGTCGTGGACACCAAAGGAATGTAGAGAATTGACTTCCTCATCTACAGTATCAACCGCCATTGTGGGCTGGCTGGAAGATCTACCCACTTGATTTTTCATCATCCACATCATATCGGCCATCATCTTCATCATATCGGGGTCATTGGTATTACGACTCGGAGCTGTGGAAGAAGGTGGAGGAGAGTATCTTCGATCATAATGTCCCCGTTTTGTGGAAGCATGGTGGCGGGAATTTTCTGCGAGATTCTCAAACAACGACCATGATTCCTCTAGCTGCTTTGCCATGAAAGTGCCCCCGTAGGAATAGTCTACATTGTTTTGGCTTTTCTCTTCAAGCCCGGTGTAGAAGGCTTGAACGAGTTGCCACATAGGAACCTCATGATGAGGGCAATCGCGAAGAAGCTTTTGGAACCTCTCCCACACCTCGTGGAAGGGCTCGTTCTCTTTTTGGGCAAATGACGTGATGCACCTTCTCATATAAGATAAATTGGTGATGGGGAAGAACTTCTTGAGAAACTCATTCTTCACATCATTCCATGTGACCAACTCCGGCTTCGTCACATACCATTCCTTGGCTTTCTCCTTGAGGGAGAAAGGAAAGAGTGTCCTCCTGATTGAGTCGTCGGTGGCGGCTGGAGTGCGGAAGGTAGAGAACGTTTCAAGGAACGCGTCTATGTGGTGGTAGGGATTCTCATTCTCCATACCGAAGTATGTAGGGAGAAGTCCTAGGAGTGACGGCGGGATGGAGAACTGTTGACCTGTCATCTGGTCAACCAGAGTGGCGATGGGGGAGTAGTAGTTCCCTGGCATGAAGTACTCGTGAAGCGGGCGATGTGGCGGTAGAGGTGGAGCATCTGGTGGCAGGTTGTTTTTAGCCATCTCGGCCTCTAGGTGTAGGTTGCGGCGAGCTTGATGCCTCCTTCTACCAATCTCGGGGTTGTATACCACCAAGTCGGTGCAAGTAGAATGCGAGCTACGCATGCACAACTGTCACCTGTGCAAGGCACAAATAAACAACAAGAAACCAAGTTAGCAACCCAAGATGCAAAAGGACAACAATGAATAAATAATAGCAATGGTGAGGGCAAAAGGAAAGGCTAAGCTACACTATCTAACTAGGTTGAGCACCTCTATCACCGACAACAGTGCCAGGAAGCTTGGTGCATCCCCGCTAGTGGTGCTTTTACATCCCACAAGGTCAGAGCGCACATTATATTGGATCTTGTGCTTTCGAAATTTGTAAGACCTACACTAACTACCTATGTCTACTAAGACACTATGCCCGCAAGTGCACAGGGTCGTGTCACAGTATAGGTGAGGCGACAAGTACAGGGTCGATCCATGAGATAGAGGGGGCACTAGAGTTAGACGATGCATGCTACGTTCCTTTTGTAGAGCTTAGGGTTTTTGAAAGGTTTGATTGTTGATTAAGCTAATTGAGCAAGTAAGAAATGCAATATGGAAACTAAGTTATGGAAGAGCAAGAAAAGTTGTAAACTAAGTTATCAAACTAACTAAGCAAGAGCAAGAAGATCTACACTACTCTATCAAGGAAAGAAGCAAGAGCCTAAGTTAACACTAAAGAGAAAAACTAAGCAATTAACTAGATTAAGCAAAAGAGACTAAACTAGACTAGCATGAACAAGCAAGTAGGGCAAGATGGGTTTTAAGCAGTTGATTAGGGTAGGTGGGCCATTTGGAGGATGTAACTTAGATATTAGTTGGGGGAGATCATTAAACATGCAAGGTTCTCATTTCATATCTAGATTAGCAAACCAAACACAAGGACAATGCCATTAGAATATACCCTATACTACTAGTAGAAGACTAGGGTTAGGTGTAATTCTAATGGGATTAGCCAAATCTAGGTTTCTAGGGTAAGTGATAGTGAGAAATTGAGGGTTGACTGTAGAGATGGGAGTAGAGATGAGGGTATTTGACCTCATGCCACTAGCCACTCTAGCCTTTAGAAGGCCCTAGGCAATTGCATCACTCTCACTTACACTAGCCACTTAAATCTCACACTCACTTGTAGGAGGGAGGATGTGTATGTAGGAACACAGGGGGCTAGCTAGGGATCCACTAATTGGACCTAGGAGCCAATCCTATGATTGCAACATACACTCCAATCCCTCCTAGAAGCTAAGTGTCATCAAGCATCTCAAAGCAAGCAATCCATGTTATAAGCACAAACCACATGCAATAAAATGGGAAATGAGATAGAAGCAAGAGTCAATCATCATAGATATGAATTAAGTTCATTACAAGCAACTTTCCCCCAACATGGTATCAAAGTCACATTTTAACCCCAAACAGCCCACCACTAGGGGCTTAGCTACACATAGTCAAAGAAACTACAAAAGAGAGAGGAAGAAAAGGAAGAAACTCCATGAAGCTTGATGAGGTGGCCTTCTTCTTCACCTCCAAGCTATTATAGACGACCTCCCTCCTCCAAGGGTGCAGGGGAGCATGGAAATGTGGGGGTTTATGGATGGAAACCTAGGAAACTAGGATTCCATGGTGGAATGAGGGTGGAAATGGTGGATGGTGAGCCAAAATGCAAAGGGTTTGCACTCAAAGATCAAGGAAGGGGAATGGATCTTGGAGAAGCTGCATGGGCGTCTAACCTAGTGCTATGGCCTCCACCCATGTATATATAGGTGGTGGTGGAAGCACTAGGATAAGTAGGGGCAGTTTAGGAAAAGTAGTGAAAAGTAGAGTAGGGTTGGTGGACCACCACGACCATGATAGTGAGCCACGACTGTGGTGAGGGTGGTGGAGAATGCTCGTGGAGTGGTGAAATGGTCGTGGTGTGAAGGAAGTGGTGAAAAAGTGAAGTATGGTGTTGGCCATAGACGTGGCGGGATGCCACGGTCGTGGTAGGTGAGAGGCACCACGGCCGTGTTGGGCAAAACGACCATTTTGGAGGTGGGAGAGGCGGTCGTGGCACAGCAACACGAGCATTTTAGTCTTCATCGGCCACGGTCATGGTGATCTGGGGGTGACAACCTGTAACTCTGGCCAAATAGATGCAATAATTCCCAGGACCGTGGCAGGGTGCCATGGTTGTTCTCTCTTCTACTGACTATGACCGTGTTGATGGCCACGACCGTGGTGTCTTCAATGGCCACGGTCGTGGAAGGTGGCCACAGTCATGGGATTCTGTGGAATTTCCCTATTAAACTTGGCACTTCATTGCTAATAAACGCATGACCGTGGCATTGTGGCCACGGCCGTGGCGAGGCTTGCATCACTTTATTACACTTCAATATTCGTCATTCTTGGATGTCTTTGCTTGGGGATGATTCTTGACCATTAGAGGTAGGTTGAGGGAGACTTTGGGACCTTCTTTGGGTCCCTCGATGAGTGGGGGAACCCTATAACTCCTTCTTTCTCTCTCTTCCATCTAAGCATGGTTCAAGTACTTGAAAAACAGTGCAAAGAACATCCATAAGCATATTTGAAATGATAACCACATTAGGGAAAAAGACTTGTAATCTAACATGTTTAGATGCAACTTAAGTACAAAATGGCACAAGATGGAGCCCTAAAATAGGGCTACATCAATGACCAAATGAAAGTGTTGACCGAATGAAAGTGTTGACCAAATGAAAGTGTTGACAAAATGAAAGTGTTGACTGAATGGAAGTGTTGACCGAATGAAGGTGTTGCCCATTTGGGATCAAACAATCTCAAACTGTTTTAGGTTCAATCAATCTCAATGTTGTATTGACCATTCGGTTCAAAGAAATTGATGAGCAATCGGTTTCAAGACCAAATGAATGAAATCAGTCCCAAGATCGAATGGTTGATTCAGTTTCAAGACCGAATGAATGAAATCAATCTCAAGATCGAATGCTTGATTCAGTTTCAAGACCAAATGAATGAAATCAGTCTCAAGATTGAATGGTTGATTCAGTTTCTAGACCGAATGGGTTGATTCGGTTTCAAGACCGAATGAGTTGATTTGAGTTACACTTGAATCAAAACCGAATGGAGGTTTAGCACATCAAGACTGAATGAGTTGATTTGAGTTACACTTGAATCAAAACTGAATGGAGGTTGAGAACCTCAAGACCGAATGGAGGTCAAGAACCTCATCACCGAATGGAGGTCAAGCACCTCAAGACTGAATGGAGGTTAAGGACCCCAAGATGGTTTGAAGGATAAATTAATCTCAAACCTAAATAAGTGATCATAAAGTATCTCAAGGTTGATTACAATAAAAGTATCATTAAGGTACTTAGTGAGCAAGTATGCTTAGAATAATTGACATTTGATGTTTATGGAAGCAATGACCTAATACACTATGTCAACTCTTCATTCAAGTTGATTCAAATCTAATTGAGATTAAAGAAATTAACTACCTACAGAGGATGAGAGAGAGGAACTTATACATGAATGATAATCATGTAGTGATTTAACCTCAACACTCTCAACATAAATACAATATGTAATTAGGGTATGATCTAGGTTGATGAGATCATAAAACCCTAATCGAGAAGGTTAATGAACCCTAACCCTAATTTAGGGCAATACTAAGTGAAATCCTAATCTAGGGTGATGGTGTAACCCTAATTCAAGGTAATGATATGATAAACTGTAATTCAGGGTATTCTATTGGTAAACCCTAATTTGAGGGAATGCTTCATGAAAACCCAAATGTTAGGCAAAACTACATGAAACCCTAATTTTAGAGGAAATGTTATATGAAACCTTAATTCAAGGTAAGGATGTGATGAGAATCCCTAATTCAGGGTAATGATGTGTAAAACCCTAATTTAGGGTGATTTCATGTGAAACCCTAATTAAGGGTGATGCCATGTGAAACCCTAATTAAGAGTCGTGTCATGTGAAACCCTAATTAAGGGTGAAGTCATGTGAAACCCTAATCAAGGGTAAGGTCAAGTGAAACCCTAATACAAAGATATGATGTGAAATCTAATCCCAGGGTGATGTTATTTAATGTTATATGAAACCCTAATATAAAATCCTAACCCTAATATAGGGTAAAGGTATGTAAAGCCCTAATTTTGGGTTATAGTGCTTGAAACCCTAATCTTGGGCAATATAATGATAAACCATAACCCTAATTTGGCCTATTAGTTGAGAAACCCTAATTTTGGGTAAAGTTATATGAAACCCTAATTTAGGGGAAACGTTATAAGAAACCTTAATTCAAGATAATGAAAACCCTAACCTAGGGTGATGTTATGTGAAACCCTAACCTAGGATGATGTTATGTGAAACCCTAACCTAGGGTGATGTTATGTGAAACCCTAACCTAGGGTGATGTTATGTGAAACCCTATCCTAGAGTGAAGGTATGTGGAACCCTGATATAGGGTGATGACATGTGAAACCCTAATCAAGGGTAAGGTCAAGTGAAACCCTAATACAGAGATATGATGTGAACTCTAATCCTAGGGTGATGTTATGTAATCCCTAATGGATAAAGATGGGAAATCCTATCCCTAATAATGGAATAGTGATTAATATATGGATAAGTGAAACACCTAAGGTGGTTGTAAATGGATGAAAATATATTAATAACGCCTTAACTCGAGATGAGTCAATATCATTGACAGTGGTTGCATATTTTAATTAAGTGACTTGTGATCAATACATTACATGATAAACGTGATGAACTGGTGCATGTATTATTAGGATGGGAGATGCCCTAATACAAGATAAGATGATGAACTTAAGATAAAGGTGATGAGGGATGCGATACATCAAGACATGATAGATATCATATCCAACACCTCAAGATTGATACACCTTGATGTATTCTAAATCTAATATACTTGGATGAGTAACACATAAAGTGTGTCATGTCAATTGTTACATAGAGATGTAATGCGATCTGTTAAGTGTAGGCTAACATACCCTATGAAAAGGTTAAGCCAAATCAATAAAGTATGATGTAATCATATTCTAGTAAAGTTGAGAGAGGAACTTATATCTTGTGTTGATAATTCATTTAATGACAAGTGATGAGAACAAATAAGTATGATTGAATACTTATGCTATCAATGTTGGCTCCTAGCTATGTGGAGCGATGAATTAGGTCTTGATCATTAATAATATGATCTTGAGAACCAAAATGGTTAGTAATGGAAAACTCTAACCCTAATGAAGGGTGATGATATGTATTAAAAATCCTAACCTTATAAGGGGATAGTGATGCTACCCTTACATTAGATAGTGCTGATATATAATTGATATAACTATCATCATGTAATGATCATGCAATCAATCATGAGATAGTGAGTATAGCCAGGTATGAGCTATGATGTGTTAATTATTTAAATGCATTAAGGGCCTTGTGAGCCATTAAATGCTTTGTTTCCTAGTAAGAGGTAACAAGAGACTTAATGGGCTTTGAGAGCCATGTGAGATGGTTGTGTAGCAAGTATCATGTTTACCTTGGTCAGATGACCTGAAGGTATTAGTTACCTAATAGGTGGTAACATGTGTTCTTTGATGAGCTGAGGGTTTGAATACCCACATTACATAATCATGATGATGAGATGTTAAGGGATGAGAATGCCCATGATGTGACAAGGGATTAAGATCCCAATGTTTTATAAAGTTTTGAAAATACTTGATAAATGAATTATACTTTTCTTTGTACGCATTTTTCATAATAATATTTGAGAACTTGACTGATGCTAAAATAATACAGTAATGCACATAATTAATCAAGTGGAATCTTGTCATGCAGTTCCCTGGCCATATAACCATCAATGTTAGAACATGCTAGATAGTGAAACGGGTTGCTGTGCGGCATAACCCAGAATGCATATTTTTGAATATGCGGGGCTAATGGGAAAAACTATGCTTACGCCCTAATGGAGGATTTCATGCGAGATAAATATTAAATATCTCAATCCTTCATTACATATGTCGGGGTGGATGTATCACCAATCCCCTAAAGTCGGGATAGATGTATCACGAATCTCCCAATAATATTAATGTCAGATCGATGTGAGATAAACATGAAATCTCTCAATTGTGAAGAGAGTACAACACGCCACTGTAACTCTATAGTAGAGTTGCCAGTATACCCTAGAAATCTATTAGTAGAGACACAAGATGTGCTGCATTGAATCTCGTACTGAACGAGATAAGGGAGGTCATGGAAGCCGACTCTTCCATTGACCTTGTATGGCACCGATTTCGACTTCGCAATGGTCGGTAGGAGTATGAGTGGTATACCTCATCTCCTTAGGGCATAAGTGTGATTGTAAAATGTAATCAGTCGTATAGCATGTTTGCTTAAGGATTGAATACGAAAATCATTGGTTGATGTTACATTTCTTTATGCATCTTTAGTTGACATATGATCCATTTATGATTCCTTACATTTCTTGCAAAGTACATAGATGATTTATGATCTACCATGGGTATATGCAATGTTCTTTTTAAGAAAGAAAATTATCTTATTATGTTCATACAATGATTAATATTTTTGTTAATATAAAAGATCTCCTACTCAACTTTATTCTATCAATCTACAATAATAATGTTTCTGGAAGAGAGTTATATCTTCCCATGGACAATTTTCAATTGTCTCACCCCCATGGGATCCAAATTTTTAGGTAAACATAGGAGAAGAGGCAGAAACCCTATTGTAGGAAAAGGACAATAGCAACATCAGGGACAACAGTGATATCTTAGGTGGAGGCACTGGCTGTCATGTTTTGTATAGAAAGTCCTATGTGTCGTCTTTGTACTCTCAGGTCCTCAAAGTTAGTAGTTAGTAATTTTAAAGCATCAATCTAAGATTTTGTCTTGAATTCCTCGAGGTTTTATGTTGCCTATGTATAGTTTGCAAAGCAACGGTTGTATGTAATCCTCGAGAAGAGATGGTACATGATATGTACATGTGAACTAGAATGTATATGTAATACTTTGGTTCTTGTTATAAGAGTTCCCTAGAATTGGATCTCTTTGTAAATTCTTTTAATCTTTAGTGATTTCCAGTAAATCCATTGTTAACGAACGCTTCCTCTTAGTTAATAACGTTTTGTTCGAATGGTGCGCGGAAATTTAGTTGTATCAGAGATCTAGGTTCGCTAAGTCTACAAAGACATAGGATTAAGTTGTTGAGTTTGTTCTACTGTCTTCCAGTTTATCTAGCAGTGTCTTCTACTCATATAGGAGAAGAAAAACTTAAAGATGTCTGGATTACATGAAGAACATGCTGCTAAAAGTAGCAATGTGGCACCAACAGAAGGTGTAAGGGACCAGGCGAGAGAAGAACGACTGCCTGAGAAACCCCAAGATGATCCAACTATGATAAGGAATCCTTCTTTTAATATCATTGTTGGGCAGGTTACGATTGAAATAATGCATATAATGGACCATGTATTAGCAATACAACCTAGATTACCAACCCCCAATGATGAATTTTTGGACTCCAATAGGATTCTTGCTCAACATCAGCATGTTGGCGCAATGAATATTGATGAAAGGAATGGGTTGCAACCTAAAACCAGGATTTGCCACACAAGTGTAGGCAGCCTGGACATATTAGCAAAGACTGTCCAGTAAAGTTTAATGAGAAAAGAATTAATAAAAGGCCTATCCAAGCTTGGGATTAGAGGCCTAGTAGTTCCAAAAATGGGAAGTCTTTGGTACCCCGGATCCAACCAAGGTCTAGTGCACTAGGGAAAGGGCTACCAAGAAAGGGTAAAGGACCTTTTAGACCTTATAAGGAGATTAAAACCTGTCACCAATGTAGATAGGTAGGACATCTAGTAAAGGATTGTTCATTTGAAAACATAGTGGTAGCCCTGTCACCGAGGCAGAGACATCAAGGTCATCAAAGGAAACAATTTTCTAGTAGCACTCGAGGACGTGGATAGACGTCCTCGGCAAGATTCTATGAAAAGAATCAGCCTGAGGCAACAAACAAAGTGTGAGATGAGACATGTCAGATGAAACAGTATCATTCTGATATGTCATTTCTTAATTATGTGTGTTAAATATAAGAAGGTAGTTGTTTTTGGGTTTCCTTTAACTAGTCATATCAGGACACAAGGAAGATGAGGACTTATATTTTTACTCAGTATTCTTTTAAATGCTTTATAATTTGTCTTATTTTTGTAAAGAGGGGATAAGATATATATGTGATGCCTGAGAAAATTCAGGAATGTAAAATCTTGTGTTTATAATGATATGAAAAGTAACGAACATGATAGTAAATAATGTGTATACTACCTAATCTCAGTACTTGGATACCCTGGATAGGTATATAATTAATGGAGATAGGGAAAGTATGGAACTCTTAGATTGTTATCTTTCTGATTACTCTGATCAAGTAGTCATTCTGAAACAATCTAGTGAGCATAAAGAGACCAGAAATATGTCATGGATATTTTTATTCACATCCTAAGTACAATAAAGTTGAATCTGAAATGATCTCAGATCCATCTGTGTGTATTAGGAAATAAAAGTAAAATCCTCATGACAAAAGAAATGAGACTAGGGAGATGATCCCTGTCTGATAAATCATGTGAGTATAGTAAAGATCTTTTCCCTTGATGTGAAAATGGGAAATGTGATAAAATCACAAAATGTTCATAAATATGTTAGACAATAACAAAGGAATGAGTAATGACATGTAATCATCCTTACAATTCCTATGTTGATGGCAAGGAACTAGGATGAAACAAGAGTAAATGATTCATGAACAGTTGAAGGTTCATGCTATAATGAGAGGAGATGATATTCTTTTCTCTTTGATAAACAACCCTGGGAGATGATGGGGTGATAAGAAAAATATGTTTCTTTGTGTTCTCTTCTTTTTGGAACATGTCAATCAAGTGAGTACTATGACACTTAATGTGCATGGATTAGAGATAATCCAATGATGGATACTTAGAAAAGTATCAATTCATCTTGGACTTTGGTTCCAAGATAAAGATATGTGTAACAAATAGTGTTCCAAAAATCAATGAAAAATTCTTCTTATATGTGTGGTTCTATTAATAACAATAGAGAGATCGAAATGATGAGGATGTGATGTCTTTTTAACACATGTGATGAATACCAAAGTAAGGAATTTTGGTATCCAAGAAATACCAGGTGGTATGGAAAAGTAAAAGTATAATTCCTAATTAGATGATCAATGTTGGTTACCTAGAATGGCCAACTGTGAAATTAGTCTAATTACATAAAATAGTATGGAGATCACATGTTAGGGGTTTATGCTTTGCACAAACATAACATCGACAATAATGTACTAATTGATGCAACAATTGTAGAACCATTGTGGGAAAAGCATATCAAGTTAAAAATAATTCTAAAGATAAGTTCTTAATTAATAAGTAACCTTCCCTTAGGAGAAAAGTATGTACATCTAATAAGATAGTTGGTTCAAGCAGTAAGAAAGTTTAGTGTTGTGTCATTAGATTGGATGGCACAACAAATGTATAATAATGCTTTTAATCACAAATAGATGACAAAATGTAACTCTGGTCTTTCCTTTGAAGTGAAATTCTAATCTAAATGAGGAGTATGGGAGACTCCCCAAAATCAAGAATCATGACACACAAAGCTATAAGTTGAGAAAGGTAATAAATCAGTGAGATATGACACTTGAATAGAATGAGGCATGTATAATGTATCTTTGACAAAGAAAAATATTACCTGACACAAAGTTGACTCTACAGTCAATAATAAAAAGAAACAATAGAGTATGCGTCATGTATGACAAGTTCTATGATAATCTTGTGTGGAAGAAATTTGTATTGATCCAAGTTCTATGGCATCTCCATGACATTAAGATGTTATGTGGAGACATAATGATATAGTGAATGAATAATATTTGTTCCCTTTTTACCTGGGATTTCGGGCATGAAATCCTTATTAGTGTTTATAATTTGTAACATCCCTGACCTGGGTTATGCCTTAATCCTATATGTTTTGATTAAGACAGATAATAATATGCTTGCTCTTATCTTTGAAAAGTAATTAAGGCTCAAGAGGAACTTATGTTTCTATTTTAGTCCTTTTTGAATAATGTTGAAACAATGTTTTGCTTGTTTTAGACTAAAGTGCAAATTACCCAAGTTGAGGGGTTAACTTGCTAATATTACATGATTAAATGTTTCTCAAGTGTTGAAGTATCATAAGACTGAAAATAATGCATAGGTATGGCTTGTGGTAACATGGGCACCAAGAAAGAGCTTATTAAGCAATGTTGTGCATTAAAACCTAGTTTTGGTGTAATGTGCAATTTACCCAAAACAAAGGGTTCATTATGCAAAATACCACCTCTAGAGAGTCTCTCATGTTTCTTGACATCATTTAGAGGAAATAAAATGAGAGGGGCGTCTCATTTGAATTACTTTTGGGAAAAGAGAATCTTGGTATTAAAATAATCAAGATTAAAGCATAATTGAAACCTTAATTCAATTTAATGCAAAAATAAATATATTAATTGAAGTTCCCTTCAACCAAAAATTAGATGGTTGAATTTGTACAAGTTTGGACGTCCTTATGCCTTTCAAAGGCCACGAAATATCTAAAGTGAGCGGAGAGCCCACTCACATTAGTTAACTAAAAAGTAATATCCACTCAATTTTGGATATTATTATTATAATGGTTAAGGTGCTTAATTTTCTTTCTTTTAATTCATGGATAATGAAGAAGAATTACAAGGTGGGGAAGATGGCTTCATATGCAAGGGATGGAGGGGAGTAGGTGGCACCATTTTTTGGAGTTGAAGGAATTATTTATCACTTTCTCTCTCATCAAATTTCCTTATATACATCCCATTTTCAACCCACATGAAAGGCTTTTTTTACCCTTCTTTCTTTCCTTGCTTTGGTCATGAAAAAGGAAGCTTAGGAGAAACAGGAGGACGTTCCCCGACCTGTATGTAAGCTCCGTAGTCATCTTCAACCTTGATTTCATGATGGAAATCGAAATTCAATTCTTAATTTCTTCTTTTCTCCATTCAATCTTCAACCTTGGTCATTCTTTTCACTCAATGACTTGAGGATGAGCCTTAGGAGGTTGATAAAGCTTCATTCACCATTGAAGGCGTGAAGCTTGAAGCTTGGATTCAATTTTGAAGGTGGGTTATATAACTTGAACCCTTAAACATTGTTATTGATCTCATTCCTTTATCATATGTTGATTCTTTCTTCATTCTAGAAATTCCATTTGATTAATTGTTGAAATCAACATAAGAATCACAACTGATTTCGAGGGTTTGAAGCTTGAAGATAATGATGTTATCTTAAGCACACACCGCAACATAGACCAGGTGCAAACAATTTTGCTTTTTGGTGATCAAATGGTCTTAAGACCGTTTGAGGGAAAACGGTCTCAAGACTGTTTGAGGTCATGAAGGGGCTCAAGGCCATTTGTGGTCAAGTGATGCTATGATTGGATGAAGATCCAATGGTTATAAATGATTAAGATAAAGAGGATTCAACAATCAATGGTCCCTTAATTTTAAACCCTAATCCAATTGGTTTCAAAACTCTAATTTATGTTGAAACAGTTTCAAACCATTTGAATAGGTTGACCGAATGAATAGGATGACCAAATGAAAGTGTTGACCAAATGAAAGTGTTGACCAAATGAAAGTGTAGATCGAATGAAAGTGTTGACCGAATGGAAGTGTTGACCGAATGAAGGTGTTGACTATTTGGGATCAAACAATCTCAAACCGTTGAGGTTCAATCGATCTCAATGTTGGATTGTCCATTCGGTTTGAAAGCAATTGATGAGCATTCGGTTTCTAGACCGAATAAATGAAATTAGTCTCAAGATCAAATGGTTGATTCAGTTTCAAGACTGAATGAATGAAATCAGTCTCAAGATCGAATGGTTGATTCGGTTTCAAGACAGAATGGGTTGATTCAGTTTTAAGGCTGAATGAGTTGATTTGAGTTACACTTGAATCAAAACTGAATGGAGGTTGAGCACCTCAAGACCGAATGGAGGTCAAGCACCTCAAGACTGAATAGAGTTCAAGAACCTCAAAACCGAATGGAGGATAAGTACGCCAAGATCGTTTGAAGGATCAATTAATCTCAAACCTAAATAAGTAATCATAAAGTATCTCAAGGTTAATTACAATAAAAGTATCATTAAGGTACTTGGTGAGTAAGTATGCTTAGAATAATTAAAATTTTTATGCTTATGGAAGAAATGACCTAATACACTATGTCAACTCTTCATTCAAGTTGATTCAAATCTAATTGAGATTAAAGTAATTAACCTCTTAGAGAGGATGAGAGGGAGGAACTTAAACATGAATGATAATCATGTAGTGATTTAACATCGACACTCTCAACATAAATACTATATGTAATTAGAGTATGATCCAAGTTGATGAGATCATAAAACCCTATTCGAGAAGGTTAATGAATCCTAACCCTAATTTAGGGCAATACTAAGTGAAACCCTAATCTAGGGTGATGGTGTAACCCTAATTCAAGGTAATGATATGATAAACCGTAATTTAGGGTATTCTATTGGTAAACCCTAATTTAAGGGAATGCTTCATGAAAACCCTTATGTTGGGCAAAGCTACATGAAACCCTAATTTTAGAGGAAATGTTATATGAAACCTTAATTCAAGGTAAGTATGTGATGTGAATCCCTAATTCAGGGTAATTATGGGTAAAACCCTAATTAAGGGTGATGTCATGTGAAACCCTAATTAAGGGTGATGACATGTGAAACCCTAATTAAGGGTGATGTCATGTGAAACCCTAATTAAGGGTGAAGACATGTGAAACCCTAATCAAGGGTAAGGTCAAGTGAGACCCTAACACAGAGATATGATGTGAACTCTAATCCCAAGGTGATGTTATATAATGTTATATGAAACCCTAAAATGAAATCCTAACCCTGATATAGGGTAAAGGTATGTGAATCCCTAATTTGGGTTATAGTGCATGAAACCCTAATCTTGGGCAATATGATGATAAACCATAACCCTAATTTTGGCCTATGAGTTGAGAAACCCTAATTTCGGGTAAAGCTATATGTAACCCTAATTTGGGGGAAAAGTTATAAGAAACCTTAATTCAAGAAAATGAAAACCCTAACCTAGGGTGATGTTATGTGAAACCCTAACCTAGGGTGATGTTATGTGAAACCCTAACCTAGGGTGATGTTATGTGAAACCCTATCCTAGAGTGAAGGTATGTGGAACCCTGATATAGGGTGATGACATGTGAAACCCTAATCAAGGGTAAGGTTAAGTGAAACCCTAATACAGAGATATGATGTGAACTCTAATCCTAGGGTGATGTTATGTAAACCCTAATGGATAAGGATAGGAAATCCTATCCCTAATAATGGAATAGTGATTAATATATGGATAAGTGAAACACCTAAGGTGGTTGTTAATGGATGACCTTATATTAATAATGCCTTAACTCGAGATGAGTCCATATCATTGACTCTGGTTGCATATTTTAATTATGTGACTTGTGATCAATACATTACATGATAAATGTGATGAATTGGTGCATGGAGTATTAGGATGGGAGATACCCTAATACAAGATAAGTTGATGAACTTAAGATAAAGGTGATGAGGGATGTCATACATCAAGACATGATAGATATCACATCCAACACCTCAAGATTGATACACCTTGATGTATTGTAAATCCAATATACTTGGATGAGTAACACATAAAGTGTGTCATGTCAATTGTTACATGGAGATGTAATGCAATCTATTAAGTGTAGGCTAACCTACCCTATGAAAAGGTTAATCTAAATCAATAACGTATGATGTGATCATATTCTAGTAAAGTTGAGAGAGGAGATTATATCTTGTGTTGATAATTCATTTAATGACAAGTGATGAGAACAAATAAGTATGATTGAACACTTATGCTATCAATGTTGGCTCCTAGCTGTGTGGAGCAATGAATTAGGTCTTGATCATTAATAATATGATCTTGAGAACCTAAATGGTTAGTAATGGAAAACCCTAACCCTAATGAAGGGTGATGATATGTAAGAAAACTCCTAACCCTAAATAAGGGAATAGTGATGCTACCTTTACATTGCATAGTGCTGATATATAATTGATATAACTGTTATCATGTAATGATCATGCAAGAAATCATGAGATGATGAGCATAGCCAGGTATGAGATATGATGTGTTAATTATTTAAATGCATTAAGGGACTTGTGAGCCATTAAATGCTTTGTTGCCTAGTAAGAGGTAACAAGAGACTTAATGGGCTTTGAGAGCCATGTGCGATGCTTGTGTAGCAAGTATCATGTTTACCTTGGTCAGATGACCTGCCGGTATTCGTTACCTAATAGGTGGTAACATGTGTTCTTTGATGAGCTGAGGGTTTGAATACCTGCATTCTATAACCATGATGATGAGATGTTAAGGTATGAGAATGCCCATGATGTGACAACGTATTAAGATCCCAATGTTTTATAAATTTTTAAAAAATACTTTATAGATGAATTATACTTTTCTTTGTAAGCATTTGTCAGAATAATGTTTGAGAACATGACTGATGCTAAAAGAATATAGTAATGCACATAATTAATCAAGTCGAATCTTATCATGTAGTGCCCTGGCCATATAACCATCAGTGTCAGAGCTTGGTGGATGGTGAAATGGGTGGCTCCACGGCATAACCCAGAATGCATATTTTTGAATATGTGGGGGTAATTGGCAAAAATATCCTTATGCCCTAATGCAGGAATTGATGCGAGATAAACTTTAAATCTCTCAATCCTTCATTACATATGTCGGGGTGGATGTATCACCAATCCCCCGAAGCTGGGATAGATGTATCACGAATCTCCCGATAATATTAATGTCGGATCGATGTGAGATAAACATGAAATCTCTCGATTGCGAAGACAGTATAGCACGTCACTATAACTCTATAGCGAATTTTCCAGTATACCCTGGAAAGTTATTAGCAGAGACACTAGATGTCCTACATTGAATCTCGTACTGACTGAGATAAGGGAGGTCATGGCAGCCAACTCTTCCATTGACCTTGTATGGCACCGATTTCGACTTCACAATGGTCGATAGGAGTATGAGAGGTATACCTCATATCCTTAGGGCATAAGTGTGGTTATAAAATGTAATCAGTCGTATAGCATGTTTTCTTAAGAATTGAATACGAAAATCATTGGTTGATGTTACATATCTTTATGCATCTTTAGTTGATAGACGATATATTTATGATTCCTTACATTTCTTGCAAAGAAGATAGATGATTTATGATCTACCATGGGTAGATGCAATGTTCTTCTTAAGAAAGAAAATTATCTTATTATGTTCATACAATGATTAATACTGTTGTTAATATAAAAGATCTCCTGCTCAACTTTATTCTATCAATCTACAATAATAATGTTTTTGGCAGAGATTTATATCTTCCATTGGGACAATTTTCAATTGTCTCACCCCCGTGGGATCCAACTTTTTAGGTAAATGCAGGAGAAGAGGCAGAAACCCTGTTGCAGGAAAAGGACAGCAACAGCATCAGGGACAGTAGTGATATCTCAGGTGGAGGCACTGGATGTCATGTTTTGTATAGAAAGTCCTATGTGTCATCTGTGTACTCTCAGGTCCTCAGAGTTAGTAGTTAGTACTTTTAAAGCATTGGTCTGAGATTTTGGTTTGAATTTCTCGAGGTTTTATGTTTCCTACATATAGTTGGCAAAGCAAATGTTGTATGTAATCCTCGAGAAGAGATGGTACATGGCATGTACTTGTGAACCAGAATGTATATGTAATACTTTGGTTCTTGTTATAAGAGTTTCCCGGAATTGGATCTCTTTGTAAATGGTTTTAATTTTTAGTGATTTTCAGTAAATCCACTGTTAACGAATGCTTCCGCTTAGTTAATAATGTTTTTTTCGAATGGTGAGCGACATTCATATCATAGAATCTTGCCATCTCTTGTTGCCGACCTCGTCCTCTATTGGTCGGTGCAGATGATCCTTCCTGAGATGCTTGTCCAAATCCCCTAGAGCCACTACTGAACTGTTGTCTCTAAGAGCCCTAATGGCTCTACCTCGATGACTGGGTTACTTCCACATCCCTAACTGGACAATCCTTTATCACATGCCTTGTCTGCCTACACTTGTAGAAGACTTTATTATCCCATTAAGACCTAGGCGGTCCTGTTACTGACATCGATGCTGAACTTTGAGCTCTTCCTGAAGGAAAACTATGACCTCTACCTCAACTAGATGTCCACTGTGTCTGAGTATTGAACCATTATGGTCCACAGGTACAAAGAACCTCGGTTTCTTAAAACTGCCAGACCTTTGATTCTGAAACTGTGAAGGTGTTTTCCTACTATTCACCTCTCATTTCTCTGTCACAGACCTCTCGACCCATCTAACTGAATCCACAAAGGTAGCAAACCTCTCCCTATTTTCCAGGGCAGATATAGGTGTGGTCAATTCAACATTCAAACCTTTCTCAAAGTGTCAAATTATCTCCTCATCTGTGGTGGCCATGTGCAGACAAAACTACAGAAGCTCCATAAACTTGGCTTCATAATCATTAACCTTCATCGCTACCTATTAAATCTTCTCAAACTGTGAAATCTTCTCATCAAGATAATTCTTGGGGAAGTATCTATTGACAAACTCTTGTCAAAATTCCTGCCATCCGACCTCGACACCCGGTCATTTCTCTTCTTCGATGGCCCACCAATGACCAACACTTCCCTTCAGAAGGTATACGTCATGTCTAACCTTAATTATTAGCTTATAGGATATCAAGGATCCTAAAGGCTTTCTCTATCTCAGTAAGCCATAGATCTACATCTGCTGGGTCAGCTGTTCCAGCATATTCAACAGATCCTACCCGACGCAACCGTTCAAATGTCTTGCCAGCTCCATGTCTCTCACTGGATCCTAATGTTCTAGGGGCTGGTACTGGTATCCGGTCATCCATATGCATCACCATATTCATAATCTGCCTAAAAAGAGCTTGAAAAGATGGGCTTTCTAATAGAGTTTGGTCAAGCTGGGGATTCTCAGGCACTGGTTCATCTATCCTGATCCCTTACACCACCTATGGGTGTAGCAACACTACTCTCAGCAGTGTGTTCTTCGTGCGCTCCAGACATCTCTGGTTCCTACTTCTTCTCCTGAACAAGGAGAATTTTACTATAAGATATACTAGAGGACACTAGAACAGACTCAACAAACTTAATCCTATGTCTCTGTAGACTCGGCAAACCTTAGGCTCGGATACCAAAACTTTGTGACGACCCGATTACAAATCAAGTCATCACCAGTAAAAATGTGAAATTAATACAAATAACAGAGCTAACAAAAACCACCAAAATTTAAACCATCTTTGCACATAGATCCTTATCCAATAAGCTTTTACATAACGGACCAAAGCTTTACATACATATAGTTCATGTCATACATTCAGTATGTCATCTCTTCTCGAGGATGACAAGTATTAGTTACTTTACCTTGATACATATACAACAACATTACAAAAACCTCGAGATAAGCAAACTAAAATCTCAAGTCATTCGTGAAAATCGACTAAGAATTATCTCCCAAGGACCTGAGAGTACCGAGATGACACATAGACATCTATCTACAAATCCCTGTCAGGCAACGTACTCAACCTGAAATGCTATTTCAGTTCTTGCTACAATAATCCTTCTTCTGTAATCTGGTTCCTAGTCCCTTGTCTGCGTCCACCTAAAAATTTTGGATCCCACGGGGTGAGACTATTGTCCCAACAAGAGATATAACTCTCCGCCAACATTATTATTATCATATAAAATAATATAAAATTGAACTGTAGGTATTTCATTGATTAAAAAATATATCTTTAAGTTCAAGGTATAGACATTAATAACAATTTTATAAATTATCTTTTGCTTTAAAAGTAATATAAAGAACATGTATAATATCTATCTATCAAGGTGTATAAAAGTAATAAGGCACCAACCAATGTTTTCATATTTGGTCCTTACACAAATATACTACATGGCTGATTACATGTTCACATTCATACTTATGCCTAGAGAAGATGAGATATACCGCTCAAACTCCAACCGACCACTAGTAAGTCAAAATCGGTACCATACAAGGTCAATGGCAGAGCCGGCTGTCAAGACCTCACCTTTCTCGGTCAACACGAGAACACTTAGGTAACACTTAGGTTTAGCATGACATCTTGTGTATGTTGTAATTAGCTATGTCGTGGTATAGAGGCATATTCACTATAGAGTTATTGTCATAGCATGTACTCTCTTTGGGAGAAGACCACTTATCTTTCCTGGATTATCAGGATGTCCACAGAGCGATCCTGTTTGATTTTTTTATCAGGAAGTACACTAAGAAAACTGATGTATTTAGGGAGTCCACTGAGCACCCTTATTTAGTTTGGGAGTCCACTGAGCACCCTTATATTATCATATATTCAAAAATATGCATTCTGAGTAAAAACTCATTTCACCATTCAGCAAATGTTGACACTGAATGGATCTATGGTCTGTGAAACTACATGATAATGTTCATCTTTCTTAATTAAGTGCATTATTGTATCTTTTATCATCAACCAAGTTACAAACAAGAATTATATCAAATTCAACAACGAAAACATAATTGCATTTATCAGATACTTTCATATTCACTAAAACACATAGATCACTTAGAATCTCAATCTTCTATCATCATCGTACTTGGATATTCAAACCTTTCATTCATCACTGAGTATTGTCACCACTTAGCATATGATCATTACCTCTAGGTCATTAGACCCATATATTTATTTACATAGTCAACATAGCTGATTAGATCTATATCACATAGTCACATAGCTCATTGGAATTATATCACATAGCCACCTAGGTCTTACTTATCCATGCTTATTGCCTTATTAGATACTTGCCTGATTATTATATCATGTTGTCAAGAATTTCAACATATGTCTTTAACCATGGATTACTAAGGAACACATCCTCCTAATAAATTAGGGTCATATTCAATCGATTAGGGTTGCAAGATTTCATCAACATAGGTTATACCCTAACTCATACTCCACTAATATCAAGAGTATTAGTATATACTAATTACATACTTATCTTTCAAGTCTTAGTTTCTCTCTCATCCTTACAAGGATGTAACTTACTTATTTCACATCTTCAAGGTTTACTAGCTCAAGATTATTGAGTTGAACTCATTGTATCTCAGTATTGCATTAGTCATATTCATCACTTAGATAAACTTGGTAGTTAAGGACATGATTAATCATATCAAGTATCATGATTGATAACATTACTCTATTGTATTAGGAAAAACATATATTATTTCAACAAGTATTCAATTAATCACATTGGTGAAACCACATCTTCATATCGGGTATAGAGCATATCCCTTATTACCATATCGTGTAGCCAAGTAGGGTTAGTTATCACTTTAACCTTTCTCATCTTAAGTCAATATCATAACAAGTATGGGTAAAATATTATTCCCATATTGGGTATGAAAGTGTATTGAGTCCTCATATTGGTTGATAGAGTACATCATATCAGGTATACGATTATGGCTTTACCATATCTCATACAAACAATATTACTTTGGATCTTTTCCTTAATTAGACATATCCATTTTTAATTACAACTTCCATGTTGGTCTCCCATCATATCGGGTTGCCTCTTGTATTTCTATATCGGGCTCCATCTAGGGTTACCATATCGTACACTCCCATTGGACTTGCCATATGTTGGATATCATAGTGTGATCTTATGTTGGGAATCATATCAGTTTTCACCATATTAGTTTATCTCATAGGTTCCCCATATCGGGTAAGTGTATTGGCCAGCATATCAGGCATATGTATTGGGTACAATATTGAGCATAGGTATTGGGTACCATATCGGGTTTCTAGGGTTTGACTCATATCAGGAAAAATGTTGCTCTACCCTTGTGTCTTGTTCAAAGTGATAGTTGAGGATCTTCCTTATCATTTATAGGACTTCTTATATCCTATTTTCATGTTAGGTAGACATCCATATCGTTTGTTCCATATCGCTTTTCTAGATTCCTCAACCCATATCGGGTTGCAAGGTCTTCAACCCATATCGGGTTGCTCAAGAGTGATGAAGCCATGTCAGGTATCCAATGATGATGCCATCATCATTAGCCTCAAAATCATTAATTGATTCAAATATATAGATAATAGTCCTAATTACTTAATGGAACTCATGATTATATAAATCGATCATAGGAAACCTTAATTTGCAAATAATCAACAAATTAAATAATATTAAAGAAAGGATAATAATATTGAAGGGTTTAAGTTATATAACCTACCTCTCAAAGAGCTTCCAAGCTTCAAGCTTTAACTCCACACATACAAGGTTGAAGATTATCCTTCTCCAAGCTCCAAGACTTGAACTCCAAGCTCTTGCACGATATCTCCAACCACCTAGGGTGATATCACCTTACTTAGTTGCCTCAACCTTCTTTGGTCGATGTCTTACCTCTTTGGTCGATACCAAGCCTTCACCGCTCCACTCTCCTCACTATTTTGGACACAAGGGAAGGTGTTTTCATGATACAAGAGCAAAGCTACTTGCTTGATCTGAAAATCTTACCAACAAATGAAGGTCAAGGTATTTATACTTGAGGTTTGTAGAAAAGAGTGTCATAGGTGTCATTAGCTTCATGCCACCTAGCCATGAAAGGTCAACACATAGTCTTGCATGCATGCCACTATTTTCTTTCCATGCAAAAAGGATAAAGAAAGATAATGAGCGGCCCTTGAGTTGTCTCCTAGGGCAAGCTCTCTTCCACTAACTTATTATTTTATTCAACTCCATCATTTCCAAGACAAAAGCAAATTGATGCCTCATTCTTCCTTGAAGTGTCTTGCCCATCATGGGTCAATCCAAAGCTTCACAAACTTATAGGATGCTTTCCCCATTTCTCTATGGCCGATTGGGACTTCTACTCTTAAGTCTACAACTCAATATGGCTTATGCACATAGCTTTCAACTTATTCATTTGCTTGGTTTCTTTATTATTAAGAGTACTAACACTTCAAGATTTTTCAAACATATTGTCTCCTCCTTTCTCTCTCCTCTAGAACACTAGGTAAGAGTAATAGCAATCTAGAGGTGATAAATTACACATTTACCCTTCATTTAGTATATACTACAAATTGTACTGTAATTGATGTTCCAAGCACTTAGCATTATTTACTCAAGTTCTCACTTAGGATTAGGCTTAGCACAAGCCACCACTTAGCATAATATTCTCTTTCATGACATACAAAACACTTAGAATTCATTCATTATGCAACATAGCCCCTCATCTTGGGTAAATTGCACTTTTCACTTAGATTATCATACAACACACACATGGTTTGCATATAAGCTCAATTTTGAAAATAATTTATCACAAAGGCCTTAATTACTTATCAAAAGATAAAAACAAGTTTGTAAGCAACTTACTTAAGCAAAACATCTAGGGTTAGGCTTTAACCTAGGTCAGGGGTGTTACACAACTAGTATACAATCTCTTGCTATCTACACTACTTTGCTCAAAGATATCATCTTTGTGGATGTAATTTCCTATATCCATAAAATCGGGGAAATAAATTATGGTTGGTAGTCCACCATCTAGAGTAGTGGGTAGAATAAATGAGTGGTGTGGAATTCGATTCACCATATCTAAGTTATTCTTTCAACAAAATAAAGTAAAGCCCCTAAGTGGTGGATGCAATTGACGTTAATGTCTCCTAATGCCTACTATTTCTGGTGGAATGATGCATGTTATGGATGCCTCTCCTAATTATGAGTATAGGTGGAGGTGTTTTTAAGGAAAAATTCCATTGTCTATATTCTTTATAACTTAGAGAGCTGAAATTATTTTTCAAATCCTCTCTCTTCATTATACTTTTTGCCTTCAATTTCTTTTCTCTTCTTTTCTTTTCCATGTACATGGATGATATAAATGCTAAGGCATTTTACAAAACTTTGAGAAGAGTCAGGATGTGCAATATTTTTATTCTCTAAATTCAAAAGTTATGTAGACAAAATAAATTAACACCTTATGCAAATTTTATTAGATGTCCAAATTATATGAATTTTTGTTATGCACTAACCTATAAGAATGAAACTATGAATGAAACTACATTTTTATTTTAAAGTGAAACACTAAAACTATATGTTTCTTATCAAATGTAATGCGATAAAAAAAAGAAAAGTCAATTGAATCAAGTATTCTTCCTATGGTGGTGATGGAATGAGATGAGGGTGGATGAGATCAAGTGACTAAGCGATACAATCATCCTAACCATGATACATCTCTTTTATATCAACTCATTTTCTAGGGTAATCCAAAATTTATACTTCAAATTAACATCAAATGTCACACTATTTCTTGTTCATATTAGACTTGGACATTATCTTCACTTCATAATACAAGCATAGAATTAGGTGTCACTTTGTCACATATGTCTTTGGTGATTATTCCATTCAGTTCCTAATTTAATGTACTCTTAAACATGCATATTCAAATTTTTAGGATTACATAAGGACCACTACTTAAATTTAGGGATGGCAGTACTGAGGATATGGTGTTGTTTGTTCTATAACCATAACCACACCATCTAGAAAAACCAAACACCATATCTATACTATATCCACTATACTTTTTAATAAGAAATCATATCAAAATCGGTAAAAAAATGCAGTTAACTACACTACACCACTCCTCACCACATGGTGATCAATTTTTTGTTAATTCTAGTGGCATGATACATTAAATTATGAAGTCATACACAATAAATAAAAATATAATATGTAAACAATATGAAATAAAAATGATCAATCCATGCTAAATGAAAAAATCAATGTTTGGTTGATGTGAATAATCATTTTAACTAGTAAATACAAATATAGTATTTTCCAGATATACATTCTTTCTCATTCATAATTCAAAAACCATCTTATTCTACAAGGGATCATTTAGTTCCCTCTCATTAATATACATTCTTTCTTTTTTTAAACAACATTATTCTATATAGAATAACTCGTCTAGTCTTTAACTATTAAGTTGTCCTCCTCATTTTCAAGAATGTAAGCAATGTTTCTTTCTTCTTCATATTTATATGTATTGAGAGAGAAATAAGATAAATTTTAGTTTGAATAATATGATATGTTCGCTAAGAGAGGAGCAATAGAAAATTATTGGTATATAATGGTGGTATAATATTTGAACTAATTACAAAGAAAGATGATTAATAATCATGGATGTAATCATCTCTTCTTGACTCTCATTCTCTCTTTTTTGTCTTCCCATATTCTTTTTACCTTTATTTGGATCTCTTTTCTTGTATTATCTATCCTCCGTTGAATATTTGTATGCTTCTATTTGAGGTTTGTATGGAAAAAACTCAATAAAAGATAAAATATAAAAATTATATAATCTTTGACCCCAACTCTCTCTTCCACCATTACACAAATGACTATATATGTTTGTGAAAACATAAAAATAACTATAGAATGTTAATATATATTATTAAATATGCTTGGTTATTTTTTCACATAAAAGGGGAACATGTATGTTTATAGTCATACAAACAGGACAACCATATGTGTAATAAATGCAAAAAGTAAAAAGTTCCAAATTCTATACATTAAATTCAACTTAAAATATTAGAGATCTATGTATGTATGTGAGAACAATTACAAATAATGTGGTTAGGTAATATATATATAATAAATTATTTGTGGTGTGATTTTTATCCATGACTTTTCTCTAGAACAATAACCGCACAACACAACAACAATTTCAATAATTCTTAACAATACCCACACCATAACCATTTGGTGCAGTTATGCGGTGTAATATATGATGTGGTTATGCATGGATATGGGTTTTTTTTCCAGCACTGTTGACATCCCTACTTCAATTGTACATGTGAGCATTTACTTCTAAATTGATTTTTACACTAGGTAGATGTGATTATACGAAATAAGGAGAAAATGAAATTCACAAGAAAACATGAAACTAAACTAAGGATAACTACATACAAAAAATCATTATATAAAGATGCAATATAGATCCCTTTCGATACCCCCAATCTTGAATTTGATAGTTTCCTCATTATTGTGAAACAAACCTAGAGGTGGAATAGGTGTACAATATACTAAAGCATCAGGAAAGAATGTTCTTGATGCAAAATGTGGTTTTGGTGGATAGAATGTGTCTGTAAAATGAGGTGGATCAGATGACATTGGCGGCAATTGTGGGTAGATGGAAATATTTTCCTTGCTCCAGTAATGGTCATAGATAGGCTTCTAAGTGTATTCCATGTGTTCCAGGTGTTGACAGATGTTCTCCTACATGAATAATAGGAGGTGCCCATTGGTGAACATCTCCTATAGGTGAGTGGAGATTTACTCCTCATTCTAGAAGGTCCCCACTGATGCTACTCTATCTGAGTCATTATTGCTTGTTGTTATTTATGGCATATCCATATATAATTGAGAACATTTTACATGTTGTCATAGGAATTTATGTATAGTATTTGGGCAGGGGTTGTAGTGGAATAACAAAAAAAAAATTCTTCCCATTCCACCCTAGCTGTCAGATCCTTTGTAGCTATGGAGAATTGGTAAATAAAAGATGGAGAAGGGATAACCATCATACCATTGTGCACACAACATATGAAAAACCTTGATGCATCTTTGTTTGTGAAGAGCATGAAATTTCAAATCTAGATTCAAATTGGTCAGCAAGAAATTTGGATCATCTACCAAGAAATATGGATGGACCACCAAGATGTTGCGCAATTGAATTCTTTGTAGCACCTTGTTGTTATCTTGTGAAATAGCTTCTTTAAGCCTCCACATGTGTATCTCGTCCTCTACTTCATCCATGTGGATGACAGAGAATGTGGTGCACCACCTTTCCAACCAAGTTGAAGTGGAATAGGAGTTGTCAATGTGCTAGTCATCCCAGACTACTCCTTCCTTCTTGTAGTTTGGGCAACTGTATCTCTCTTTTATAGAAATAAATATGATGATCAAAATGTCTCACAAGTTGTGTCTCATGTGTTTCACACCCTTTGGGACTTATCCCCTTTACATAGGAAATTCATGGACTTGTAAAACCCTAATACCAATCCTTTTCCTAATTTTACTCTCAAAATAATCTTAATATTGAAAAAAACTACGATTCCAATTGGCCGACTGGGACTCCAAATGGACCAATGTGATCATTATAGATATAGATCTAAATTAGTATCCAAATTGAAACCTTCCGTATTGAATTCTAACCGGTCAACTCCCAATCAGCTGACCATTCGCTCGAGATCCAAATCTGAATTGATTTCCAAATTTAAACTAACTATATTGGATTCTATTCACCGGACTCACAAAGTGAGTTGGGAAATTGGTCACCATCCAATGTGAAAATTAGTTGAACAATTGACAACCCATTCATCTAACCAATCCAATTAGTTGACTAGACATTAGTATTTATTGACTAGGTAGGAAATCACCATGTCTATGATTTAGAACAATTCTAATCAGATGTTTGATTATGAAATTCAACTCCCTTAAGCATCCTTATGTGTGTGTCCCGCTAGATTCCTAATTGTTGGTTGTAGTGATGTGCAAAACCTCCCAAACAAAGATTGTTGTCTACCACACATAATTCCCATTCAAGTGATAGGAGTGAGTTAGAGAACAACTCAACCTATAAAGTGATCAATGTTCCCATGTTTGTATAATCCCTTTGTCACAAATATCCGGATTGAAACTAATGCATGGAACATTCATATTCTTATCATTCAATCAATTTTCCATGAAATAGAGCAGACTATTCAAGATATTATGAGGTCGTCATCATATATTTTGTCACATGAGCATGATGATGCATTTATGTAGTCTCCCTTATTATGTTGTCAGAGTATCACCCCAAAGGATGGACAAATTCTGTCTATATCACTAATAGTAATCCACAAATGTCACAATGAACCAAATCACTACCTTTTAACCAACCCTTATTCAGAGCACATTGGATTAGTGGTTAAAGTAAATAGAAAAACATGTGATTACTGTAGTGACTTTAGGTCTAAGGATCATAGTCACCACTATTGGATTATTGGTCAAAATACATAGAACAACAAGTGATTATTTTAGTGACTTTAGGTCTAGGGATCATAGTCACCTTCACATTGAGATATAACTTTGGCATGTCACTAGATGACTTCCATGTGTCATTCTCAAGGTGTTTATGCATAGTTAAACTTGTTATCTAACATGTACCCATGTAACTAAGTTGATATCTAATATCATGACTAAAGAGACATAGTCTTCAATCACCATACATGCTATTTGAGTGTATTGTTGTTGTCTAATAATATCTGTAATAATAACTAACTAGGGACATGACAAGAATGAGTTCTTGAAGTATACATATATTCTCATGTTTTAGTCCCAACCAAAACCATATGTCATCAAGTCAAAACATTATAGGGTTTATTCATTAAAGGAATAGTGATACAAACATAATAAGAGGAATTATTTTTTTTATAATCAAATTATATACAAAGTATCATTTTACAAACATTGCATGATGGCTCTCGGGGCATACAACCAACAATCTCCCACTTGTAATAGATCCAATTACTCATGAACCTAATTCCAAGTGATCTAACATAACCATCATGCTTGTACTATGAAAGTGATTTTGTCAAGGGATCAACAACATTCCTTTCAATTGGTATTCTACAAATCTTAACATCTTCTCACTGAATGATTTCTCATATGAGATGGTAACACCTGAGTAGTGCTTGGAATGTTGATGCAATATGGTTTCCTTACCATGTACAATGGTTCCATTGTTGTAATTTTATAACTCTACTCATCCTTAATGGTTATAACCACCCCAAGTTCACGAATAAAATTATTGATCCATATTCATTCCTTTGCTACACTAGATGCATCAATGTACACAACCTCTATTGTAGGATCTTATACTCTCTATTACTTGAAACTCTTCAAGATTATATCTTTTTCATCGAGGCAATACACAAATCTTGGTTGCAATCAATAATCATTCGTGTCAGTTCAGAAGCTTGTATTAGTGTAACCTTTTACAGCTAACTCTTCCTCACCTCCATAAATTAAGAATTGATCCTTAGTTCTTCTCAAGTACTTAAGGATGTTCTTTATGGCTATTTAGTGACCATAACCTAGATCCAACTAGTGAAAAACACTAGAGGGGGGGGTGAATAGAGTTTTAAAATAATTTTAACAATTATTTAACTCAAACAACCACAATTGAGATTAGAAGAAGGAGACAAGTGTTTAGAGTGGTTCCAACTTTAGCAAATACTAAAGTTGTCAGTCCACTACCCGGTTGCTTACCCAACCGGGATTTTGAAAGTATTTATTTTATTACCTTCTCAAGGATTTATACAAAATACAATACTTTCCTTTACACCCCTTGAACAGCCTTCACTTGAAGTAGGTGCACCAACTTGAGGTAGCCTTCTTGAAGTAACTCCAAGCTCCCCCTTGAAGTAGCCTTCCTCTCTAGAAGTAACCTCCCGTTGCACCACCCTTCTGAAGTAGCTCAAGGTCGCCTTCTTCACCAAGAAGATCTCCACCCTCTCCAATCCGCAGCCTCCAACCTAGGAGTAGCAAGGAGAGTACAAACAGTAATAGAGAACAAGAAAGGAAAAAGGAAATTACAACTTATCCTTTGTAGCCCAAGGCTTGATTTGCCTAGATCAAGCGTATAGATCTCCTAACCAAGTGTGTGGACTTGTGATTGCAGTGGGTAGGAGATGCTAGCCTAAAGGACACGAATTTTGAGCTAAGGATGAAAGTAGCCAATTGTTACAATGCTCAAATTGCTCACAACAGATTGCAAATGTAATTGCTTGCTCAAAGAGTACTCAAGTGTGTAACAAGTAAGTTTGAGTGTCCTATGGCTTGTCCTATTTATAGGAATGGTCTAAGGATGCTTAAGGACGTTCTAGAGAACTTCTAGGGGTTTCTAAGTGCTTAACTAGCCGTTAGGTACAAGTTTGTTGCTTTAGCAACGGCTAATTAATTTACTCTGTAGTTGCTGTCAGAGTTCATCTCGGTCGAGGAATGGTCGACCGAGATACCTACTCGGTCGAAGTTTTGTCGACCGACAGGCTCTCTGGATCAAGTGATTTGCAACGTCTATCTCCAACTGCCAACTACCTTGTCAGTTGTGTCTAACGGCTACATTGGATCTTTCTCGGTCGAGAAGATTGTCGACTGAGAGTGTCTCGGTCGAGGAGTTGGTCGACCGAGATTGATCCTGTTTCAATGTTTCAATTTAGGCACTAATTATATGTATGAGTGTGCAGGTGTGATCCTATTTGAAGGGGATGACTTATCTAAATGTGGTGTTTAGCTAGGGAAGATCTAACGCTTGATTTACATGCAATCTAAGTACTTGTACATTATATATTTGTACAAGCTTTTTACAAGGCGATTACATTGCATGAAAATATAAATATGGAAGCATATGGATTTCCCTAGTACTTTGTCATCCGCCTTGTTCCTGCACACTCAAGTAGCTCGTTAGATCAATAAGAATGAAATGTTTGTCATAATCAAAACAAAGGGATTTATAGATGTCCATTTAGCCAACAATGTCCCCCTTTTTGAAGATGACAAACATTTCCAAAATATAAATAAAGAAAATATAAAACATATGAGTTTCATACCTGAAGATTTCCTTTTGTAGCCATTTTTATTTTTGCAAGTAAGTGCTGGCCAAGATGTTATGAAACTCATTTATATTTTTTATTTTATATTATTTTCTCCCCCTTTGTCATTTCAAAAAGATATCCAAGTTGAATAATTTATAGTATTTCTCCCCCGTAATTTTATACTATACTCCCCCTTAGATAGATATCCCAAATAGAAGTTTGAATTCTTTGCAATAGATAGTCAATTTAGTCACAATTTTAAAGATTGCATTTTTTTATTTATTTTTATTTATTATTGACAATATTGGGACAATTTTGTGACATAAATTAATTGTGCTTTTAATCACAATAAAATGATATTCAATTAGTTATTGTGTCAAACTTATTTTAGGTCGAATTTGACTACGACCATAGCGCCCCTTGGTCAAATTTCATTTTAACCTAGAGGAAAATTTATAGATTTTCAAATTGAATATATCGAGTATAATATCTGCATAAAATTTGATTAAGTAACAAGTTGAAGCATACTACTTAATATGATTCTTAAATGAAGGCACAATTAATATCTCAAGTCTTCAAAGATACTAATTTAGAGATTTTGTCTTAAGTGTTGCAAGCAATAGCATATAACTAATAAATCATTTTGCTTGCCGAATATATCATCACGGATCTATGCATACAATTATCATTATCTATGCATACCAAATAGTGAAAGCATATCCATGATGTAATGATAACAGCATATAATGATAATTCCATCACATGATTTGTATATGGATAGACCAGAAAATACTTTAGGAAAAATCATGTGAAAATAGAAATTTTCTTTTCATTGAACTAAGCATAATTTTAGTTTAAACTTAAATCATTTAGGGAATAAACTAATATTAATCTCATTTAAATTTACAGGGATGATTTTCAAAATATATCCAGTCATCAATCACAAATAGATAGAAATTTCATCAATTTTAAAAGAATTCAGCAATTTTGTAGCAGACTGGAGATCAGTGACATGCTCGGTCGACAATTTCTCGACCGATGGTCTCTCGGTCGATAGTCTTTTGACCGATAAGATTTCTGGAACTGTTAATTTCTTCCAAGTGAAACATAATTATGCAAGTTAAATATTTAGATAATTAAATTTATTTGTTATCCCATTGTGTTGAGTTGAGATAGACATAGAAATATGCAACTAAGGTTCTTGGTTATATCTCAACTTGATTCTGTTCATTTAGTTTGGAGGTTTTGGAACCCAAACTAACTCGACATATTTTCTCTTGTAAGGGCATGAAAAAGAATAGTGACCAAGGCGCAAACAATAATGACAACATATCGAGTCAACCTCATATCTTTTTCTACGGTTGTGTTCTGTGTTGTCCTTGGGTGAAGATGTTCCTTTAGGTACATATATAGATTGATGGGTTTGTGACTTTCTCCAACTAGGTTGTTGATAGGATTTCCCTTTAAGCTTGTAACCTAGTCCTCTTCTCCCAATTTGATGATAGGAATTATCTAAGATTTGATCAAGAATGTCGTTATTATTTAAACTACTAACTTTTTTTTGTAACTTTGCAATCTCATCCATTCTCTTCTTGATATCTAGTTTTGCTTGGTCTAGATTAGATGACAATGAGTTTCGTTCTTTGACAATAGTGTCATAATCTATATGGGTGCACAATATGGGTTGTTTTTTTAAGATCGTTCACTTGAGTTTGCAAATTGATCTTCTCTAAAAAAGTAGATTGCATTTTGTCTCTATAGATTTTATCTTACTATCATGATCTTCAATGATTTTTTTAAGATCTTCATTTTTGGAAGTCATAGCAAGAAGCTTAGCATGTAATTCATCATTTGCTTTAATAGATTTCTTTAATTTCTTCTTGCACTCAACATATTTAATATGTGTTTCTTCAAGACTAGCAACTAGTTCTTCTTTAGATAAATCAAAAAGACTTACCTCTTCTTCTTCTTCACTAGTTGTAGCAATAAGACAATCTTTGTGCTCATCTTCCTTCTTTGATCGCCATGGGCATCTAGTTGTTGTGTGGCTTGTTCCTAAGCACCAATTGCAACATGTTGTAGTTTTGTCCAAGCAGCACCTTTTGTTGTGATTGTAATCACCATTACCCTCCATTCTTCAAGACCTGGTTAGGGTTCCTTAAAGCCTGCTCTGATACCAATTGAAAAACACTAGAGGGGGGTGAATACAGTTTTAAAATAATTTTAACAATTATTTAACTCAAACAACCACAATTGAGATTAGAAGAAGGAGACAAGTGTTTAGAGTGGTTCCAACTTTAGCAAATACTAAAGTTGTCAGTCCACTACCCGGTTGCTTACCCAACCGGGATTTTGAAAGTATTTATTTTATTACCTTCTCAAGGATTTATACAAAATACAATACTTTCCTTTACACCCCTTGAACAGCCTTCACTTGAAGTAGGTGCACCAACTTGAGGTAGCCTTCTTGAAGTAACTCCAAGCTCCCCCTTGAAGTAGCCTTCCTCTCTAGAAGTAACCTCCCGTTGCACCACCCTTCTGAAGTAGCTCAAGGTCACCTTCTTCACCAAGAAGATCTCCACCCTCTCCAATCCGCAACCTCCAACCTAGGAGTAGCAAGGTGAGTACAAACAGTAATAGAGAACAAGAAAGGAAAAAGGAAATTACAACTTATCCTTTGTAGCCCAAGGCTTGATTTGCCTAGATCAAGCGTATAGATCTCCTAACCAAGTGTGTGGACTTGTGATTGCAGTGGGTAGGAGATGCTAGCCTATAGGACATGAATTTTGAGCTAAGGATGAAAGTAGCCAATTGTTACAATGCTCAAATTGCTCACAACAGATTGCAAATGTAATTGCTTGCTCAAAGAGTACTCAAGTGTGTAACAAGTAAGTTTGAGTGTCCTATGGCTTGTCCTATTTATAGGAATGGTCTAAGGATGCTTAAGGACGTTCTAGACAACTTCTAGGGGTTTCTAAGTGCTTAACTAGCCGTTAGGTACAAGTTTGTTTCTTTAGCAACGGCTAATTAATTTACTCTGCAGTTGCTGTCATAGTTCATCTCGGTCAAGGAATGGTCGACCGAGATACCTACTCGGTCGAAGTTTTGTCGACCGAAAGGATCTCTGGATCAAGTGATTTGCAACGTCTATCTCCAACTGCCAACTACCTTGTCAGTTGTGTCTAACGGCTACATTGGATCTTTCTCGGTCGAGAAGATTGTCGACCGAGAGTGTCTCGGTCGAGGAGTTGGTCGACCGAGATTGGTCGTGTTTCAATGTTTCAATTTAGGCACTAATTATATGCATGAGTGTGCAGATGTGATCCTATTTGAAGGGGATGACTTATCTAAATGTGGTGTTTAGCTGGGGAAGATCTAACGCTTGATTTACATGCAATCTAAGTACTTGTACATTATATATTTGTACAAGCTTTTTACAAGGCGATTACATTGCATGAAAATATAAATATGGAAGCATATGGATTTCCCTATTACTTTGTCATCCTCCTTGTTCCTGCACACTCAAGTAGCTCGTTAGATCAATAAGAATGAAATGTTTGTCATAATCAAAACAAAGGGATTTATAGATGTCCATTTAGCCAACAACTAGGACCTTCTCATGATTCTCAAAGAATACTAGACATTGGGGCATGTAAATAACATAGTATACAATATAGACCAGTTGTCAAGGTATATGGAATCTTACTTATGCATGCCCAGTCTTCCAATAAGCTGAGACAATAAGATTTTGAAAAACTTACAACATGTAGCATGGGCAAGGTTGGTTAGAATCATGCATTCTAAACCTTTTTATCACTTTGTCAATGTACGTAATTTGTCTTAAGCCAAGAAGCCTTCTAGATATTTCTTTCTATATCTTGTTTTCTGGTATATAGAATGCTTTTTCTAAGGCCAGCCTAAATAAGGTATTGCCCAACCAAGTCTTAACCAATTCTATATTAGGTATGTCATTTCACATTAATAATATGTCATCTACATATAGTATGATAAAATACAATTATTATCCCACTAACCTTCTCGTAAGCACAAGGTTCATATTCATTTTGAATAAGCCAAACTGTTTGATTATCTCATTAAAACAAAGATTTCAGTTCTGAGATGCTTCATTGTATTTATAGATTGACATTTGTATCTTATAGACCTTTCCAACTCCATTTGGAATGATAAAACCATTGGGTTGTGTCATGTACACATCCTCTAGAAGATTCATGTTAAGGAAAATAGTTTTAGTGTACATTTTCCAAACATCATAGTCATGATAAGTTGTTATGAAGCATTGATCCTAATGTATCTAACCATGGAGAGTGGTAAAAAGTTTTCATTGTCGTCAATACCTTGAACTTATTTGAAACATTTTGCTGCTAATTGAACTATTTAGGGTTGTAAATTACTATCCATTTATGTCTTCTTCTTGAAGACCCATTTGCACCCTATGTGCTTTACCCCTTCAAGTTGATCCACCAAGGTCCATACAATGTTGGTATACATGGAATCCAAATCAAATTAATGGTAGTAAGTTGATTACATAGATGCTTACTGTCATATGTAATATTTCTCATGTTAAAAGTTTATGTAGCTCCTTAGAGGACCATCTCTATGCATCTTGTAAATAATATTTGGGAAATAATGGAAATTATTTGCTATTATTTGTTATTTGTAAAATTTGGATCTTGGGAATTTAGGTAATGGATCTCGACATTAAGGTCCTTTCCTAATTGGAGGACACTAAAAAGTGATGTCATTACCATTACACATATTCTTCATTGTATACTACGTTGGATGCTCGCTAAAGATTTTGATCTTCATTCATGTTCACTCTTACTGGTCTTTATTATTAGTTTCAAGAGGATTTTATTCTGATGTTATTGATTTTTCATTAAATTTACCTTCATGAGGGGGACATATTGCTTGCTACCTATTATTTGATATTTTCATTAGGCATGAGTGTTAGAGTGCTTAAATTGTTGCTTCGATAGTCATAGGTAGCATATTTGTTGTTAGGGGAGATTAATTTTGGTATGGGCTAACTACTATTTTTCATGTATTGACAAATGTACCTCTGTTTCACGCATGCAAAACCTTAAGGGGGTGTTAGAGTTATTAATTAATTATGTCTATGGGCTTGATTGTCTTGTACCATTAGGGTTAAATTTTCCTTCTTGTACTTGCCTACTCTCCTATATATAGGAGGGGAGTTTAACACCTATCAAGAAAAATGTTATTAGCTTTCATCTTATTTTCCATAGGGTTGTTATGAATTTTCTAACAAACCCATTTACATATATTGATTTGCTTCAAATACTAGATCTCTACTAGATTGTTTTGGAGCTGGTGGTGTTCTGCTAAGATGGAGAAGGGTAATTCCTACATTTTCTTCAATACCAAAGCTCGAATGTTTCCCCCTAAACTTGTAGAGCTTGAATCTATCAAGTTTGTTATCTTATTATCATTTTTGTTTTACCATTCCTCATCTTTACCTTCTTGTATGAATTTCATCATGTTCTATGTTAGAAAGTTTAAATCCTGCCTAAAGTATCTTTTGTTTTCCTTCTTTGACCCAAATATATCTAGTGCATGCAAGAATGAATGTCCTCGGAATGTTTAGATAGGTTTTAATCTCTTATTTATCATGGATATTTTATCTACCAATGGCAAGTGATTGAGCCTCTCTTTAGTCATAGTTGTGATGCAAATCCTACACATAATCCCCAAATTTCAATATATGCATGTAAAATGAGATAAAGATGAGATTTTTGTAGGGTTTTGAGTAACAAATTAGGACCTTCATGTTAATCACTTAAATCATTGTTCCTTCATTCTTTACAAGGCATACAATGATATTTGTGCATCCATTTTCCTAAAATCTTTGCTTTTATCATGTCTTTTATCCTAAATTACTAATTTATGTCCTTTTTATTACTTTTAATATATCAACATAAAATGACAAAATAATTTATGAAACCTATGTTTTGTCACTATAGAACGATAACAATCTTTTTAATGCGGCCTTTGATCCCTAATTGTGATGTGGCCAATTCATTCCTAAAATTAGGAAATTGCTAGCTACATATAGGCATGTTTGATACAAAATAGGGTTTTTTTGTTATGTAGTTCTTTATTTGTTCATTCGTTACTATGTCATTATAGATTACACATTTTCTCAATGAAATATGAGTAAAAGGACTAACTAATTAGTACATTACATATTCATGTAGTTTCCCTTTGACAATATAATTCTCAGTATTCAAAAATTTGGGTAAACAAAATAGGAAAACTTATAGAAAATATGGACTATGAGAAGGTACTAGGAGTTGTATATTATTGAATACTAGTGAACACACACATGAACCTGCACGTGACATACCGAATATGTTTAATTTACATTGGATGAAAAAATAGACAAGTACTTAATATGTTTAAATACTATATTTTCATCTCAAAATTTTCATGTTTTAAAATAATAAGCATGTATGTTCTTAGTTAAAGAATGCATTAAATACATTATATAACATATTTTTTTGTTGTAGTCTATCTAACGCCATTAGATTTGCAATTTAGTAGTTACTATATATATTGTGCAGAGAATGGGGGAGAGGGATCGTGATCATTTTTTGGTGAAAAAAGTATCAATAAAAATAAATGTTTGGCTTACTATTAATCAAGTTGCATGGGTCGCATAGTCATTGAAAGGTAAAATGGAAATATAAAATATTAAATTGTTTTCCTTATTTATTTGTTTTTTGGTTGTCCATTGTATCATGTGCTAATTGATTAGTTTAGTAGGAGTGAGAAGGCCAAGAGAATGGTGGAGATAATTATAAATAGTTCACAAACAGTTAGAAAATATCTCAAGAACGTGAACAAATTTTTCAAATAGGATAGATGTTGGTCAATAATTGACACACGTGTTAATAAATTATTTGGGAATTGTTGGAACATGGAGAGTGTGATGAAGATAATTGTGGGAGGAGTAGTTGGAACGTGGATGGAGATAATTTTGGGAGAATGTGGTTGAATGAATGAATGATGGAAACAACAATATCATTCGAATTTTTTGAGAGGAAAATAGGAAGAGACGAAGAGAGGTGGTGTGTTTATTGTTTTTAAACGTTTCATTCTTGTAAAGAAGTTAGAGAGAATAGAGTTTTAATGTGATATTGAGAGGAGAGAGTGGGTGGAGAGGGGCTTCGAAATGTGGGATTAGTTGAAAGATGTTGTGGAGAGTAAGGATGAAGGGAGAGGGAAACGTAGAGATTAGTTGAAAGATGTCGTGGAGAGTAAGGATGAAGGGAGAGGGAAGTGTAGGGATTAGTTAGAGGATATCATGAATCTAATTTATGAGGAGATAAACATCAATTAAAATGTGATAAAATGTGAGAAAAAATGTGAGAAGAGATTGAGTGAATAATAGAAGAGCAACTCAAAATGATGTCTTGTGATTGGTCAGAGAATTTTACAATGGAAGGATTGTAAATAGTTGAAAAAAGTCCCTCTTGTTATAGTAGTATAGTTATGTAGGTTATCAATAATACACATGAGGAATGGTCCCCTCATCACTATAATATCACTAGGTCATATGAGTATGTATCTGGTATTGTTATATGCTAATTCTACCAATGTGATTGAACATAGTATGATATGATGTCAAATGGAAATATTGCAAATGGGACATGAAAAAGGTTGTGGCCTAAATATGCAAGATGAGCCTAATATTTTATATAAGTCAAACATTTAGTAATATGTACTTTTTATACTCACACCAACCAAGGCATGGAGTAATCTTAAATTGATTGGATAATCCTTGATCTTCTACTGGGGGATAACAGACCTTGAAGTCACTAGTCACTAGTTTGGATGTTATATCAAAAATACCCAAGGTTAGATAACAAAAACGTCTAACCACACTATATAACATTAATAACGTAGTTACAATATCATTTTTGTAAATTACATTTACAACACTAATATGTTTTGTACAGTTGGGTGCATAACATTAAATTTTCTAAATATTAGTAGTCATGCATACTTTTATGACTCTACAAATACTTTAGCTCTTATAGTGACTTTGGTCTCACTTTTGTGGTTTCCCACCCTTTTTAGGTTCTCATCACTTGACCTAGGGCTTTTCAAATGAGTAGTATTCTTTTCCCGATCAATAGTGAGATGAATGTAAAATTATATCCTTAGGATGTCTTAAAATTGTTCTTGTACATTGAGGTCTAAAGTAGTGTATTTATACATGATTATGTAACCATTCCTTAATTTTTGTTTCATGCCTTATATCTAATACTTATATTGTGAATATGAACATGTATATGTCTTGTATAAATAGGCTGAAACCTAAATCACATATGATGAACATTGTAACAATACATGATGATGTATGAAATGTGGCCCTTCCTTTATGACATATATGAACCTTATTGGAAATTTTACTTGAAAATTTTCTTGAATTATTTGTTTAATGATATGAGTTAAGATCCGATCAAATTTTCTAGGTTTTCTTCTCACAATGTGCCCTAATCAGTCATGGGTTACTGGTATGCACTAATACCAAGGCACGATGTTACCATTTACTGCAATCACAAAGCTACATAATAAAATACATTGTTTGTAGTATTTTTCATGCAAAGACATACCAATATTCAACAAAATAAAAGTATACGAATAAGCAACAACACAATTTCAATCTTAGGTCAAAGAAATACTTGTTTTTGCAATGTATGGTACTTATCAATATTTTAATCCCTTTCTAATATATATATATATGTGATTATAGATAAATTTAGAAGATCATTTAATTGAATCATAACTCTATAAAATAAATTAAACCTTTTATATGAATTTTACTACAAATTAGGTAACAAATTGTCAGACAAACAAGTATATAAAGAAAAAACAAGAACACCTAATTTAATCAAAAAAAGAACATAGTTCTGCACATCACAGTTTAGAAACTAAATAAAACATCACATTAATAGAATTGATGCAATACCAAAACATATCGTGTTAGTATTACTTACCACTAATAATGCAATACATCCCTCTAGATAAACTTTTCTATTCTAAAAATATTTCCAACATTCCTAGATATAGAAGGTTGTATATCGATTCTAGCATGTCGAGCCTATGATTCTTGTTTAGTTCATTTTCTAAATCAAACAATATATTATTATACCAAATATTATCATATCGGAACAAAAGAGTTGATATGAACCCAAAATCTACATATTTACAAAATTCTTCCTCCTTTTTTGAGTATCGAATGTCAGCTATATTCTATAAAATTTCTACTGCATCAAGTTTTGTGTATTCTTTTATGATGTAATTCTTATGTTATTACATTCATTAGATAATTTACCAAAATCCATAAAATAGAATAACGACACTTGTATTAACACTACAATTTTATCAAACCAATGAGATAGCATAGGAAAATAAAAAATTAATACGTTTAATATCAAAAAGAAAATATAGTATTACTAAAACTAGCGGGCCAAGCATCATCCATATGTAATACAGTTGGAAAGCAACTAGAGGATTCACCATATGTAATCAAATTTTATGTCTAATAGACATATAAATAAACTTCAATAAGAGTAACATATAGTGTTCCCAATTCATAGAATACACCAAATACAATTTGCTTATAACATAGTCTTATGTGCTTCTTTTGCAAATTGCATCATAGTCCAAATTTACATATTTTGCTTTTGACACCAAATGGATTTCTCTCTCATTCATAGAAATTTATACTTTAAATTAAATGTACAATTTATCTACATACAAACATTTTTAACTAAAATAGTGCAAAAAAAGAATAGCAAAGCAATATCGATATTGAGTAGAATTAAATTGTAATTCTATATTATGATTTTTTAACTTATAAATTAGTTTTCAACCAAAGAGGCCACATGAAAATCACTATAGCTTCTTGTACATTAATATTTCCAAAATCAAATTCCCATAAACATCAATTGTATTTCTATTAATCAATAAAGGTTATGGTTATGCGATCAGAAACATAGCTACATCACGGTTCCACATATATCTTTTTTCTTACAATGAATAAAATAATGATCATGAAAAAGGAACATTACTCATATCTGCCCCACCTTGACACATTATCATCTTCAAATTACTACACATATACAATAAAAAATCCCAATTCATTGGATCAAAATCTTGCCAAATATCCCAAAATATACATCCATGTCAAAAGGGGCATGTATGTCAACATTGGATGCTGCATGGATCCAATTCCACATGAATCAAAACGTTTGTGTTAAAAATGGGATATGAATGAATAAGTCCATTCTAATTTATCAAAAACACCCAAAAGTACATGACATTTTGTACCTAATTGAAGCATCAACTTCTGATCACCTTTGGTTTGTTGTTCAACTCGCTCAACACATTTTCCCTTCCTTCTCTCAGTGTTCTATTCTATAATACCCCTGACCTAGATTATTACTTAACCCTAGGCTTTTTTACTTAAGTAAGATACTTAAAAGCTAATTCTAATCTTTTGAAAAGTAATTAAGACTTCTGGTGAAGTTTGTTTTCAAGTTTGACCTTAATTGCAAACTAATTGTGCATTATATGAAAGTCTGAGTGAAAAGTGCGATTTACCCAAGATGAGGGGTTACATTGCAAAATTTCACATATGGAATGTGTTATAGGTGTTTTAGTGTCATAATAAATAGAATGATGCTACGTGGTGGCTTGTGGAAAGCCTAAATCCCAAGTTATAACTTGTTTGAATAATGTTAGTGATGTGTGCACCAATTTTGGTACAATTTATAATTTACCCAATAAATAGGGTTGAAATGAAAAATCACCAGCTCTAGTGTGACCCTAATTCCTATATGTATATTTGTGAGGAGATATAAAGAAAGGGACACTATGTTTGAATCACTTTTGAGTGGTGATACTCTTGGTAATGAAAGACCAAATGTGAGTTGAAGGCAATAGTTGTATATGTGTTGTATCGAGTTGCAGACTTGATATAAGGAGCCCTATCGGCCAAGGATCCAAAGTAGGAGCCTCCTATCGGTTTGTTGAGCCTTGTCAAATGCCATGATGGGAAGAAAACCTTAAGTAGGTGGCCCATGATGGGTTGCAAAGTTCCTTATAAAAAGTGTATCATGTTGCTTATTCAATGAGATAAAGATGCGATAACTTGCCCAATAGGATAAGTAAGGGCCGAGATATTGTCTCTAGGTTATCCCCAAGACTCTTGCATGGAAAGATATACATGTGTGCATGCATGGACACATGTCAACCATGCATGGCCACGTGTCATATAGTATCTTAAGGTGAAGACACCTCTTATATGCTTTATCTCATGAAACCAAGTATATATACTTCACCTTTCACCAACTTATGAAAGATTACGATCCTCATAACCACTCCCCTTGGAGATATCATGCAAGGACCCTTAGGTATAGTGAAAAGCATCTCAAGGAGATAGGAGAGCTCGAGCATCAAGCTTTAGGTAAGGCTTTGGTCACCTTCAAACTTGGTTGAAGTAGGATATCGGGTTATGAATACTCCTTTCTTTTCTTCTTCACCAAGTGCTTAACTATGGTGATCTCTTGTCCATGGAGGAGTTGTGAATGATCCTAGACCTTGGATAAACACTTCTTAAACCTTAGGATGTGAAGATTTGGAGCTTGGAATTTTGAATCTACTCACAAGGTGGGTTATATAACTTGAACCTTATCATGTAATTATTCATCACCTAAATTTCTATGCTTAAATGAACTACTTTTAATTCCAAAATCTTATGAAATAATTGATAAAATTATGAGTTCTAGTAGTTTCCAAGACCTATTTCCATAAACTTTAATTTTTAGAACGGAGGTCTAGATCTTGAAGAAGATGGTATCACTTTATAAAGTGATATCAGGTTCAAGCATACACACAAATATCACTAACCTGATATGGGTATTATACTTGCATCACTTGCATGATATGCTTGTGAGATTACATCCCCTTTCATGATATGGAGATGAAGCTACTATCTTGGAACATGATATGGTGTTAACCATAGCCCTTTGCACGATAGGGAGGCAAGTAAGGTCTCCATGCACGATATAGTGTCAAATAAGCACTTCAAGGAATTTCATATGTTGAAACCCTAATTTGAGTAACCCGATATGAGTAGCGGTAGCAAGTATTTCTTGCCCGATATGATCATGTAATTATACACTTGTGCATGATACCATGAAGCACACATTTGGTGCACGATATGAATAAATGAATAAAATACTTATGCATGATATCATGATGGATTTAAGAACAAAGTGTAACCCGATATGCTTGAAACACCTCAACCCAGTATGAAACCCAAGAGGGGGTTAACCCAATATGAAGATGGAGTCTAGCTCATACACGATATGAGTCATGCTTGTTGAACAATATGAGAGATATCTATTTATCCTTATGCACGATACAAATCTAGACTACACCTCTTATATGATATAGGAGTGGTGAACACTCTAATCAACATAGAGTTGGAAACCCAAGATGATGGGTAAACTGAGATGAGTGGTGGATGATACCACATGTATGAGATGAATGATATCTCTATATTGATGAAGAATAACACCTACTTTTCTCTTGTGAATGATATGAAGTTCAAACTCATACTTCATGCATGATATGGCATGTTGTAAACAATTTAATAGAAAACCCTAGATGAGGGATTGTAATCCAATATACCCCCTTTTTTGTGTAATTAATGGTGGTATGAGAATTTAATAAGACCATTAGCTTGTCAAGTAATTATATGATAAGGATGATCCTTGAAGGAATGAAGAGGATATGAGTTTCAGGGTCTACCTAAAATTGTAACCCGATATGCTACCTAAGATGGATGCCTGATATGATACCTGATATGGATGCCCGATATGGGGCATACCTTGTGTATGATATGACAATAAACACAAAGCTTATATCTCATATGGGGTCAAGCATCTATCTCATACCCGATACAAAATTAATCTGAAGTAATAAGATCTAAGTGATAGTCCATCTTATGTGAGGACATAATATGCTAATTAGTGTTTACACCCTCAAAACATGACATGGTGATGTGGTTATACCACATGCTGATATGAATATATGATATAAAGTAAAGGATGTGGTTTAAAGTATAATATGTTAACACACACATCTTGATACCAATATGGAAGTGACACTTATATCATGTGTGATTGATTGAGTGACATATGTTGAATGTGGTGTTATATGAAAGATAATGTGAATTGTTAATGATGGACTAATATTCCTCAAAGAGGAGGATTGAATCAAAAGTATGATGCATTCAATATCCTAGTAAGGATGAGAGAGAAACACATGCTTGTGTTGTTAATAATTTAATGATAAATTATGAGAAAATATATAAGTATGATTGAACACTTATGATATCAATGTATGCTCCTAGATGTGTGGAGCAATGATTAGGGTTTGGATTAATAATATGAACATGAAACCCTATTCGATTATAAAGGGAAATCCTAACGCAAATGATGGGAAGGTTGTATTTCTCTTATTACATAAGCCTTGTGAGGCATGTTAAATACTTGTATAACAAGTATAATGATTAATGGCCTTGTGAGCCATATGAATAAGTTGTTGCCTAGTGAGAGGTGACAAGATGTGTAATGGACTTGTGAGCCATATGAATAAGTTGTTGCCTAGTGAGAGGTGACAAGATGTGTAATGTCCTTGTGAGCCATATGAATAATTTGTTGCCTAATGAGAGGTGACAAGATGTGTAATGGCCTTTTGAGCCATGTGAATAAGTTTTTGCCTAGTGAGAGGTGATAATATGTGTAATGGCCTTGTGAGCCATGTGAACACTTGTACGACAAGTGAAATGAATACCTTGGTATGAGGACCTAGAGGTAATGGTTACCTGTTACAGAGGTAACAATGCTATGTGATGACTTAAGGGTTTGAATATCCAAATCTAGTAATCATGATAATGATGATGTGAAGGGATGAGAATTCCCAGTAATGTGATAAGGGACTGAGATCCCAAGTATCATGTGTTTTAAAGATTTGAAAAGTACGTGATAGATGTATTACACCTTTGTTTAAAGCATTTGTTATGATTAATAATGATAACTTGGTTGATACTAAAAGAATGTTGTAATGCACTTAATATATCACTAGAAACCATAAAATGTTGCCCTGACCATAGATCCATCAACGTCAGAATTTGCTGAATGGTGAAACGGGTTTCCCACGGCATAACATGGAATGCATATTTTTGAATATGTGGAGGCCTGGAGCCTAAGTGTCCATGACTCAATAATCTCATAAGAATGTCTCAACAGAGCACGGTGAACTGACATGTGGCTCAGAGCATGGTGCCTATTTGACCATGGCTCAAGAGCATGGTGCCTATGTGACCATGGCTCAGAGTATGGGGCTTAAGTGACCATAACTCAATAACTGGGGATGGTTGTTGTAGATGTTTCCCCTAAGAGAGCACAATTGACATTGTAGCTCTAAGTGAGGATGCCTACGTGATCGGCCTTTTTCACGCGTCCGGAAATGAACACGGGACAAAGGAAGGAATCAAGCTTTAAATGTATAACCCAAAACCTTCTAGGCCCCTGCAACTTTGTTTATGGGGTCGAAGTAGATATATGGGGTCGAACACAGGGATGTGGTGACGTTTAGGACGCCACAGATCTCGTTCTTTAGTCAGATTAGCCAAGATGATAGTCGATAAAAGTAATTACTAGAACTAGTCTAGCGGTTTGTCACGATATAAAACAAAACAAAGAAAAGAAACAAAACAAAATAGAGCTCGTGAGTCTACTAATCAGAGAAAGAGAGTTCATGGCTATGTAACCACAAATAGGGCAGTCTATACACTCGTTCTCGGGCATAGACAACCCTCGAACACCCAAGCAAGCATCTAGTACGTACAGTGGCATCTGTCTTGTGGTGTCATCCCACTCGCTCTCATGATGCGTGACTAAAACCATCAACAATATGTCAATGAACCTCTCTCGAGGAATGACATATCAACACCTCAAAATACACTAAGTTCCCTCTCGAGTCTTAGGATATTCCAGTGTGTTAGGAACATAATACCTTGGATCGTCCTCCTCTCACGTTCAGATCCAAACTATCGTCTCTTAGCTATTCCTACAACAGATCTCTCGATACAGACAGAAACAACAGTTCAAGCGAGTAAGAGATCAACCAAACTAGCAATCATAACTTGGAAAGAGAAAATAGAACATGCAACATACTAGATCTGATATGAATCTACTTGCTTAAGGAAAAAGTATATAAACATGCCCAGATCGGGCTACATAGCCAAGAAGGAGCTAACTAGCCATAGACAAGCATAGTAGGCACCGAACAAAGATGGATAAACATCGTTTGTACAAGAAACAAAGGAATGCAGTAGAATGAAAGAGAAGAGGGAAGAGATATAGCCCGTAGAAGAGAGGTGGCTCTCGCTCCTCGGCCTCTGTGTCGGTCGGATCTTGCCCCTTGGGTCTTCTCTTCATCCCTCTGGACTCCTCGGCTCTCTCTCTCTAGACTGTATCGGGCAACCGTATTGGGCAACCGTATCGGGAAACCGTATCAGGCAACCGTATCGGGAAGACCGTATCGGGCAGCCGTATCAGGCAGTAGACTTTTGGGGAACTCGACACACTCTCTCCTTGGTCTTGGAACTAGCTCTTGCAGGGTCCTCCCTCCGGCTCCCCCTCTTTGTAGGTTGGCAGCTGCTATTTATAGGCAGCGAGTTGATGGGAGTTGTAGCTTTTATTGGTCCACCTGTCCTTCATCCGTGGCTTCGATCTTGAGGCATCAGGTGGGCCAATATGACTGTCACTCGAAGACCATGTCGGGCAGGGGGAGTGTCAGGTAGCTGTATCGGCCAGCCATATCGGGCAACCGTATCGGGCAGCCGTATTGGCCAGGCCCTATCGGGCAGTTGTATCGGCCAGGCCCTATCGGGCAGCCGTATCGGCCAGGCCCTATCGGGCAGCCGTATCGGCCAAGCCCTATCGGGCAGCCGTATCGGCCAGCTGCTGGAATTCTTGTCTTTTCAGGTTCGGTACTTGAGAGTCCCAATATTGACTAGTTTTGGTGCCTGCAAGTCTAAAACAGGCTAATTAGCTACATTATTGGCTATTTTTGCTACATTATCTAATGGAGAGACAGAAAACATAATACATTAACAAAAGATAACATCCAAAGCTTAAAACTTGCTTATCAACTACCCCAAGCTTAAAACTATAGATAAAATGCATAGAAAATATGCTCTAATTTGGGTGTTATCAACTACCCCAAGCTTAAAACTTGCTTATCCTCAAGCAAGATTGGGCTCAAAGAACAAAAAGATAACATCCAAATTATGCTTGGCAATAAATGTTAAGGTTAAGAAAAAAATAGTTTAAAACATCCATTCTCCTTATCCATGTCGTTTCAGAAAAAACCCCCACCTGTCAGGCACAATCCTGCCAAAGCAAGATCAAAGAGTTTCCAGGCAAGATTAAGCAAATTCACTATAACCTGTCGATACTCATAAGGGTTTGAACCATAATTATTAAACATGAAATAATTGACACATAGGTGATCACACAGGTGATGAGAAATGAGCCATTACCATGAATCCATGCAAATCAATTAGGAATACCATGCCTCTCACGTATTCATGTCCTAAGAAACAAAGCAAAAAGACTTTAATGACTTCTAAGGATCCCGATCTACGTCAGGTTGGTCCATGTAACGAGCAACAGTCCCTGCAGTCCGAACCAGTTGGTCCAAAGCAGTGAGATGAACTCCTCGTACTGTGCTCAAACCAACCCTGCTACTGATATGATCTCATAGGTCTCCTAGGGGTTCCTAGTGACTCTCTAATGAGCATTTGGAGTGGTACTACTAGGCACGACATATCCGTGTTCATGAGCACAGTCATACACCGGTTGGGCACCATCCTCAACTCTCCTAAATGAGAAAACATTGCTTATTTATTGTTCACACTCAGGCTTTTATCATCTGCATTCTATTTTTGGGCTTGGGTGAGAACTATATAGATATTTTGGGAATTTGTGGGCGGCCAAGCCTCTTTTGCACATTTTTATATTTTTCATCTTTTTGACTCGATCTAATGTGAGAAGGCACGTAGTCCATCAAGGAGAAACATTTCATCTTGATCATAGCTCAAAGCCCATCATAATCCGCTTGATACTTGTGTGAGAAGTAGCAATTATGATTCAAGAATCCTTAGAATAGAGGCAAGCTTGTGAAACCACAGCTACGATTCTTTAATCATGTTTTAGCTCATTCCAACAGTCCTTCACCATGAATTTGTCATTCACAACATAGATCAAGGGAATTTAGCTTTAAGCTATGAAAAAGGGACATAACCTTAGATTTATTACCAAACTCAAGGAAAGAGTCAAAGAGCAAGTCAAGCAAGAGATCAAGCAATTTTTAAGATAAAAACTGTGCAATTAGGCATAAAGTCAAGCATTTATCTATTAGAGTCGCACCACATAGCCATAATTGCGAAGCTACAAACTTATGCTATATGCAAGAAATAAACGTGCATGCAAGAAGGGTGAAGAGAAAGAAGGGCGAAGCCTACCACCCCAAGCTTAAGAGTTTGCTCGTCCTCGAGCAAGACTTAAACTTGAAATAGTGAGGCAGGAATGCATGATTGTTAATGGCAGTTATTGAAGTTCTAGAGATGATGCATGGGTGCAAGGATATCAAAATAGTTAGAGGAGAGAAACTAACAAGAACATGAAAAGCAAAATTTATTGTAATAAAAGGGAGGGAGGGTGGGTAATAGAAAAGGGGGTGGCTGCCCCACGATACTGACACTGGGATCCCAAATTCTGAGTTTTGGGACCAGTGTCACCTGTGTTTTGCCGACGGGTTCCGCCACATAATATGAGTAGAATAGGCAGATGTGTTGGCCCTGCCGAGTCTGAAGAAGAAAAGTAAAATCTGGCGACTCGGTGAAGTCATCTTTGTGCTGGAATTGATTTGAGCTGCACTGGGATGAATTCTTTGGCAAATCATCCTCAAGGTACCTTTCATTATATGAATCTAAAAATGAAGGTCATGGGATGTCGACATAGGATGAAATAGATGAGAGAGGTTTAATGTCATCTTGAGAACTCATATCTTCTCTCTCCATCTCTGCACTTGAGGTTGGATGCTCAGATAAATCTTCATGTACTGTCTGAGTCATCCAATTCTCTTCTGAGCAAAAAGTACCCCCTGAAGAATCTATTTGTAGTTCTACCACCCCAAGCTTATCACCTGGCGTGGAGTCAGGGGTGTCTTCATGCTCAGCAGCCATGTTGTAGTGAACCGTCCACCCTTCCCCCTTGACGTCCACCAAGCCTTATAAAGGGATGGTGGCAAATGATGGCTCATGTTTCTCCAACTCATCTTCATTATTATACTCACTGCTCCATGTCAAGCAACTGTCATCGTCGTCGTCGTCGTCGAACAAATTGTTCCAAACCATGGTTGGCGTACTGCTCAAAGCGAAATGACAAGTCTCAATATGAGAGATGTCACTTTGGTCTGGTTCAATATCTAACTCTGGTTCCTCAAACCAACCTTTTGGTTGTGAGGTCGATTGGCTCTTTGAGTCTTCATCATTGTCATCATAAACCCACTCATGTCTATGACTCATTTCTTCCATTAGTTCATCAACTGGGTCATCTGGATAGAATGAAGGGCTTCCCCAAGTGGGTTGGTCTTCATCGAAAAATCCTAGTGAATCTAGTTGATGGTCTGAATAGGATGGTGATGCATACTCCACTTCAGACCTAATGGAATGGTCTTGATGACTAACGTCTATATCATCTTGTGATGGCATTTGTAACCGAATTGTAACCAAATCGATGAGCTCTTGGAGCCTCCTGCCTTGTTCAACATCTTTATCATGAAGTTGTTGTACTTGAGCAGCAATTCTTTCGAGACCCGTCGATTCTGCCATGCACATATAAAGGGAACCCACTGTATCAAACTGATGCTCTAGGATGAATCCTTGTTCAACAGTTTGAAGTATACTACTACTGCGGTCTGCAGCTTCGGTGGCTACTTTGAGATGATGATCCTGCTCTTCTAGAAGTTGTTGCATCGGATCGACATCTTCTTGGAGATGAGGGGCTAAGAAGGTGAGTGCTTGAATACTTTCCCTTGCCAACTCTACTACCTTAATCAGTTCTTGATCCCATGATAGAATGGGGGTCGATGGTTGACTGGCAGTCTCCTTTGTTGGAATTTCAACATATGACAACGGTGGAGGTGAGTAGAACTCGACTAGTTGCAGAGCACGACCTTCAATTATTTGCCAGCAATCGGAACTGTGGAAAAACTCAGGAGGATAGGTGGACAAGATGACTTGTCTTGCGGAAGCAAGGCCCATGGCTAAAAAAAAAGGTATGAGAAGAAGAAAAGTGATTTAGTATATATGAACAAGTATGTGTAAATCAAGAGGAAAACTATGCATGTATATACAAACTTATAGTGACAGAACAAAAATCTACTAGGCGTGTAAAAGTGGAAAACCACGTCCCCGACAACGGCGCCAAAAGTTGATCGGCCTTTTTCACGCGTTCGGAAATGAATGCGGGACAAAGGAAGGAATCAAGGTTTAAATTTATAACCTGAAACCTTCTAGGCCCCCGCAACTTTATTTATGGGGTCGAAGTAGATATACGGGGTCAAACACAGGGACGTGGTGATGTTTAGGACGCCACAGATCTCGTTCTTTAGTCAGATCAGCCAAGACGATAGTCGATAAAAGTAATTACTAGAACTAGTCTAGCGGGTTGTCACGATATAAAACAAAACAAAGAAAAGCAAACAAAACAAAACAGAGCTCGTGAGACTACTAATCAGAGAAAGAGAGTTCCTGGTTATGTAACCACAAACGGGGCAGTCTATACACTCGTTCTCGGGCATAGACAACCCTCGAACACCCAAGCAAGCATCTAGTACACACAGTGGCATCTGTCATGTGGGGTCATCCCACTCGCTCTCGCAATGCGTAACTAAAACCATCAACAATATGTCAATGAACCTCTCTCGAGGAATGACATATCAACACCTCAGAATACACTAAGTTCCCTCTCGAGTATTAGGATATTCCAGTGTGTTAGGAACAGAATACCTTGGATCGTCCTCCTCTCGGTTTCAGATCCAAACTATCGTCTCTTAGCTATTCCTACAATGGATCTCTCGATACAGGCAGAAACAACAATTCAAGCGAGTAAGAGATCAACCAAACTAGCAATCATAACTTGGAAAGAGAAAACAGAACATGCAACATACTAGATCTGATATGAATCTACTTACTTAAGGCAAAAGTATATAAACATGCCCAGATCGGGCTACACAGCCAAGAAGGAGCTAACTAGCCATAGACAAGCATAGCAGGCACCGAACAAAGATGGATAAACATCGTTTGTACAAGAAACAAAGGAATGCAGTAGAATGAAAGAGAAGAGGGATGAGATATAGCCCGTAGAAGAGAGGTGGCTCTCACTCCTCGGCCTCTGTGCCTATCGGATCTCGCCCCTTGGGTCTTCTCTTCGTCCCTCTGGACTCCTCGACTCTCTCTCTAGACCATATCGGGCAACCGTATCGGGCAACCGTATCGGGCAGCCGTATCGGGCAGTAGACTTCTGGGAAACTCGACACACTAGCTCCTTGGTCTAGGAACTAGCTCTTGTAGGGTCCTCCCTCCGGCTCCCCCTCTTTATAGGTTGCAGCTGCTATTTATAGGCAGCGAGTTGATGGGAGTTGTAGCTTTTATTGGTCCACATGTCCTTCATCTGTGGCTTCGATCTTGAGGCATCAGGTGGGCCTATATGACTGTCGCTCGAAGACCGTGTCGGGCAGGGGGAGTGTCAGGAAGCTGTATCGGCCAGCCATATCGGGCAACCGTATCGGGCAGCCGTATCGGCCAGGCCCTATCGGGCAGTCGTATCGGGCAGCCGTATCGGGCAGCCGTATCGGCCAACTGCTGGAATTCTTGTCTTTTTAGGTTCGGTACTTGAGAGTCCCAAAATTGGCTAGTTTCGGTGCCTACAAGTCTAAAACAGGCTAATTAGCTACATTATTGGCTATTTTCACTACATTATCTAATGGAGAGACAGAAAACATAAAACATGAACAAAAGAGTGCATATTAAGACTAAAGTGGCACAAAACTATAGATAAAATGCATTGAAAATATGCGCTAATTTGGGTGTTATCACTACGTACCCTGGAAAATTTGTATTGCAGATGCACAAGATGTCATGTTAATCCTAAGTGGTCTCGTACTGACCGAGACAAGGGAGGTCATGGTAACCGGATCTTCCATTGACCTTGTATGGTACTGACTTCTGAGAAGTTTGTGGTCAGTTGGAGATGAACGGGGTATGTTTCATCTCCTCTAGGCATAATTGTGCTTGTAAAATATGTTCAACCCAATAGCATATCGTCTTAAGGATTGAATATGGAAACCATTGTTTTATGCACAATACAGTTATACATCTTAGTTGATAGATGTTATTTATGTTTCTTTACATTCCTTACAAAGAAGATAGATGATTTATAAACTCTACCATGGGTAGATGTAATGTTCTCCTTAAGAAAGGAGATTATCTTATTTTCACTACTATAGAAATGCCTTTTAGCATCGGTTGTTTAACCCCCTTTGGCGTCGGTTTCCGAGCGACGCCTATGTGGGCGCCGCTAAAGGTTGAACACTTCGGCGTCAGTTTTTTAACCGACGCCTATTTAACGTACAGGCGTCGGTTGTTTAGTTGATCACCGACGCCAAAAGGGTTCGCGCCACAGAAAACGACGTCATCTAGGACACATTTAGCGTCGGTGTTTAATTGGTAACTGACACAGAAAGTGTCCTAGATGACGCCATTTTCTGTGGCGCGAACCCGTTTGGCGTCGGTGATCAACTAAACAACCGACGCCATACTTCAAGACGACACGGCCGTGCTTCGCTGCACGGCCGTATTTAGTACTATAGGCGTCGGTTTTATATGAATAAGTGACGCCTTTTCCACCACGGCCGTGCTTTCCTGCACGGTCGGGTTGTTTGTAATATTAGGCGTAGGTTTTTATCCAATAACCGACGCTGTAGGTCTTTGCTGACGGTTTTCTGTAAATAACCGACGCCTATATCTTTTTTTTTTCATATCAGTTTGCAGGCCTACTGTGGCTGGTCAGCAGGATGAGAACTTGCAGTTCAGTTTTCTGAACTGCAGGTTTACGACATCCATTGATATCAGCCTACAAACAGGCCACAAACTTGCAAAATTAACAAAAAAAAATTCACACAAGTAAATACATTCAGACATCAATTCAATTCTCACATTCACACATATAGAAACATTCAAATACATGTATTAACATTTAGAAATATTCATTTACAAAGTATCATTCATTATCGCTATCAACATCCCAATTATATCTTACAATTGCCACTGCTTGTATGGCTTTTGCCCATTCTTCTCTTATTTCATTTAATGCTTCCATCGTATATGGAGCATGTATATTTTTTAAGCGTTTACCTATAGTGTGGTCAGTTTTAAACACCTGCAAATAGAATGATGTATATATATAAGTAATAATATAAAAATAAGATTGATATATTTCATACTAACTAATGAGACTATATATAATACCTCATGTATGGTATCGATGTCCAATGCGGCATGTCGGATAATCATCTGCATAAATCGCATCACATAGTATGTGCATGCCCAGCCGTTGTCTTGTGTAGCGCACTATAAATTGAAACATACAAAATAATACAAATAAGCACAATTCACATCAATAATATATACATTGGAGTCGGGAACTTACTTGTACGTTCTGCCAATTTATTGGCTGGTTCTTTTTCCTTGGGACCGTTCCTCCAGCCTTTTTGAATGCATCTAAACCCCTACATGTTAATATAACACAGTAAATTGCATAAGTAAATAGTAATGTAATAACAGATGTTAACAGAAACAAAAATGAAATATTTCTCACCAGAATAATGGCATTCTCATTACGTGTCCAATTTTAGTGTTTAATGTACTTCCCGTGGGATCTAGATAATAAATAGTGAACGTCCCGGGGACAATAACTAGTAACTCCCAATTTCTACCGCTAGAGGTAAAAAGTTAACAATTAATAACTCAAAATGCACAATAAAAATGGAATTTTCTTAAGTCCAAATTATAAATAAAGTAAACTTACTTGACATTGAATGGAGCTATTATTATCGTCTTCTTTTGCTGACCAAAAATTGTAAAAGCATCTATACAGTATTGTTGAACACTATCAGGGTCTTTAGCTACCATACTAATCAATGATGGAATCAAAAATCCCACATGATCAAATGCAAATTGTTTGCATTGATCTTCGACTAAGTAGCTGCAAAACATGTATTACGTATGCATTAATATATAAGAAACCAGATCACCAGATCTTACACAAGGTATATGGATGTATAAACAAGATCTCACCTTATCCATGTCTTTATCATTGATGTATTCAGCCAAGCATACATAAACAGCTCAATAATATCTTGTATAAATAAAGAGCTATCGTATGATTGACCTGTATAATCTACATCTAAAGAAACAATTATAGGGCAATGTATATTATGTGCCCGTAGCCAACATGCCATTCCCCTACAAGCAGGACCTAACAGATATGTTAGGTCAGTTGGAACCCAACTTGGTAATGCGGGAAGTGGAGGTGGAGGCCTAGGTGCTCCTGGTGTCTTCTTTTTAACCTGTATATATAATTTCAGATCAGTTGACCTCATATATACACATTAACAGTCTAAATCAATGTAAATTTATCTTACAATTTCAGTAGTGTAGACGACATCTACTTTGGGCCACAATATGACCCCGCCTTCTGCCTCAGCAAGTGTATCAATATCCGGGTGGGGATATGGCAATGTAGCTTCCCTCCAATCGGGTAACACACGTAATGGGCCCACACGAACGTAGCCCTGTGGCATTGGAGTCCTGTGAAACTTTTCCCTAGGAAGGGACATGTAAGCCTGCGCCTCTGCAACAACATAGTATTGCATTCTTAAGTGGCATGGCTTCAATGCCTACAAATTTACGTAAAGAATGTTATACATCTTGAAAACATATCATCTTGAAAAGACTAGCTACAATGTCATAAACAATACTTACAACAGACATGTTAGGCGATGGGTCTCCAGGATTACTCGCAGTCTGTGCATCAGGAGAAGAGTGGGTCGCCATAGGCTGATTGGAAGCCTGAGATGCCTGCCACCGCAGCAATTCTTCCTTGACCTTCTCAGCAACTACATCGTTGACCTTCTTAGCAACTATATCCTCGACTCTCTTATTCTCATATACATGGATAAAAGAAACATTAGCTTCTTATTATTGAATTTCCTTTTGCAGTAGCATTCTAAAAAAAGAATAGGTTACCTCTTCTTGAGAAAGTCCCGCTCTGGGTTTGCCCTGGGATGGCCCAAAGAATGCTTTGATGTCCACACCAGTGCCTGCACCCCTAACACGTCCAGGATGCTCTGGGTTACCCAGAGCAACTGTCAATTCATCCCTTGTGCCCTGAGGGATGAACGTGTCGTGTTTCCTCTGCTCGTGCAGCTCCCGCTAATCACCATCAACAGAAATTGGTAAGTTAACACCACAAATAATCAATATTCAAACGATTGCTCTAAGAGTTGTATTTTACCATTTTCACAGCCGCCTCAGTAGTTACGGGCTTCTTTATTTCACCCTTCTTGTTTTGCCTCCCAGCTATCCAGATATCATGGCGAGGCATGGGTGTGGCAGACTCCTGAGTAGCCGTAGACTCCGCCTGTAGTCTTTGGCGAACGCTTGCATAGCCTTTTGGACCCATAGTGTGGTCATGCACATTCAGTGCACGCCTTGCTTTTTGTGCGTCATTGAGGGCCTAGTTAGTATGCACATTAATGATTTGGTTATTAGCACTAAATGTTAATCTTGAATAGGTGAATACAATGTATATTAATTAAATTGGGAGTGACGCCTAATACCTTGAATTCTTCAGATTTTCTTGAAGCAACAAAATTGTCCCAATCTTCTTTGTCCAAGAAGTTCCATTGTTCAAGGGCTGACTTCTTCTTCTTATCACCCTCTTTTATGTATTCTCTGTTCAGATTTGTCCTATAATTGCTAAGCATCTTTCCAGCGCGTTGCATCACACTTTTACGATGCAACTTCTCATCCAATGGAAATAGATTTTGTAAAATAGAAATGTTATTAACTAGTATCCAACATAGAATTGCAAATAATAGAATTTTGGAATCTACAAAATAGAATTGCAAATAATAATAACTCACGCATAAATCCTTCCATATCAAGTCTTTTTTCCCCTGAGGAACTTTATGCCAATTATCATACTTAACACCACAATGGCTCCGAGTGGTACACCCAAGATAGTTTACAAAATTATTGCGGTTCACTCCAATTGCATTTCCTCCATTATCAAACTCCACAACCAATTTCGATCCACTGCCACTTAGCGCTATTAACTTCTTCAACAGAGTGATGCCCCTTTTCTTGTTAAGTGTTTGGTGCTGCGCATCAAGTTGCTCCAGTGCTTCAGTGGGTACATGTGCATCATCAACCTAAAATTTGACAAAAATAAACACACTGAATTAGCCCAATATAGAAATATAGGATATATGACATAACTAGAAGATAATGAATTTTATAGAAATACAGGATATGTTTTTAGAACTTACATTGGTATCCTCGCCATGCTCGTCATGGACAGCATGCTCATCATGGACTTCATGCTCATCATGGACATCATGCTCATCATGGTCATCCATTTGAAAATGTCATTAAAAAGGCAAACATTTAGCATTTGTATTAACTAGAAAAAGGCAAACATTTAGCATTTGTATTAACTAGAAAAAGGCAAACATTTAGCATTTGTATAAACATACATGTCTCTAAAATTGTGATCTTTTATCAATTAACAATCCTTCATTGTGATGCTACCAAAATTTTCTCGAAATGCTACCGAAATTTTCTCGAAAACCCAATACACATTATACACTTACATCCTAAGTGAGATTAGGTGTTCAAGAACAGTCCCAAACCGGGGACTATCCAAGATTTACTCCTAATGAGTCAATCTTGGACGGGTTTCTAGGCCAACAAACACAATAATAGATATCTACAATGAAGCCGGACTCCATACAAATAGTATATAATTTAGTGATTATTCATTGTAATTTATACCAATGTATAAGTAATATAAAGAACAATGATTGTTCACTTTCTAGGCCAACAAACACATGTGATGTCATTCTTATATATAATAAATGTGTACCACCTATCCCATCCTTGAACACCTAATCTCACTAGTAAGTGTATAATGTGTATTGGGTTTTTGAGAAAATTTCACCAGCATTTCCCCGTTCTTCTCTAAGTACATATGTACTTAGAGAAAAAACGGGGAAATGCTACTAAAATTTTCTCGAAAACACAATACACATTATACACTTACATCCTAAGTGAGATTAGGTGTTCAAGAACAGTCCCAAATCGGGGACTATCCAAGATTTACTCCTAATGAGTAAATCTTGGACGGGTTTTCTAGGCCAACAAACACAATAATAGATATGTACATGTTAGGGTTTCATCACAATTAATGTTAGGGTTTCATCAATGTTAGGGTTTAATCAAATAAAATTAGGATGCTAGAATGGACAAGCTTAAATCTTATTTCAACATGCATCAAAATTTACTGAATTAGGTCAAGCATTAGGATTAGAATCACAAATATATGCAAACAAAAAGATTTGTTCGTATCCTAGAATTTACATAAAGCATTACATATAGATTTGTTCATATCCTTACCAACAACAAACACAGCTGTGTGTGTTGGCCTACCATGGCCGTGTTGGGCAACACGGTCATGGTAGGCCAACACCCACGGTCGTGTTTACCGTTGGTAAAGAGCTAGGGAGAAGGAAGAACTGAGGCTACATCTACTACCTGGAGGCTACAGCGGGCAGCAGGCAGGCAGGCGACACGACAGGGAGGACGGCGGCGAGCACGGAGTAGGCAGCAGCGACGCCAACGAGGACAGTGATGACAACAAGGAAGGACGGCGGGCGGAGGCAAAGAAGAATACAGCGGCCGGCGACAAAGACGACGGCGGAGGCGACGCAGAGCAGCAAGCAGCGGCGGTGGGCGTCGGCGGCGAGACAGCAACAGGTGGGCGTCGACGGTGAGCAGCACCGGGCGGGCGGGTGGCGACGCAGTAAGAGCAGAGGGGCGGGGCGACGCAGCAAGAGTAGAGGGGCGGAACTGTTGCTTCACGATGAAACAGAAGAAAGGGTACCTAAACAGTGGTCGTCGTTTGAGGGTCTATTAAGTGAGTATTAGGTGTCGGTTCTAACATCAAACTGCCACCAAACGTCTTCGGTGTCGGTTCTACTTAAACAACTGACGCCCAATTAGTCAAATTTTACCCTAAATAATTTGGCGGGAACCATTATCGGCGTCGGTTATCAAAGGATAACCGACACCTAAGTTGGAACTTTTCACGCAAATTTTCATCTCATATCGGTGTCTGTGTTTTGGTAAAACGCCGACGTTGTATGTGCCAAAAAAATTTTCGCTCGAAAATTGGATTTGGCAGGCGATTTTAGGCGTCAGTTGTTTGTTATCCAGCCGACGTTGAATACAAAGCGGTACCCGTGTCTTGACTACAGACGTCAGATGACCTATAGCACCGACGCTGAATGTCATAGGCGTTGGTTTATCTAAATAACTGACGCCTAGAAAAGCGTCATTGAACGCTATTTCTGTACTAGTGTTTATTCATACAATGATTAATCCTGCCTGTTGAATATAAAATAACCCCTGCTTAGTTCTATAATGTTACAACCCACATCTAGGTTAGTAAGAGAATACCTCGATTAGCATGAAGTACCTTGATTAGTACAAAGTATCTTGTTAAACATCATGGTTAATCAAGATAAGCTAAGATGTGAATCAATAGTTGAGATTGAATCATCTGAGGTAATTAATGATAATCACAGTCTTAATCATTAAGTTAAATAAATGCCCATGAAGCGATTAGTAATTTGATTAGTTGAGACAAGCTAATTAGCATGATTTCATGCCTTGAGTTTGTAGTGGATTACGTGCTTGAAGTTTTGCAAAAAGAATCATTTGATTTGGACCTACGAGGCGAAAGTTGTGACATTTTCAGTTTCCAGGGTCGAAGTTGTAATTTTTCCAAGTTTTTTCTTTATAATCTTTTTCCTTTTTCCGTTTCTCTTATCTCCTTTCTTCCCCAAAGGGAAACAATGCCCGATCAACAGAGCACCTCTTGAAAGCGGCGCTCAGATGCTAACTCAATCGGCCAGCCAAGGAGGAAAAGGGGCGACACGACCTAGGGCTTGAGAGTGAGAGAGAGAGAGAGAGCTCTGACCAGCAACCCTTGCTCCTCCTTCCTTCCTCCATCTTCCTCCTCCTCTACCCCGCATCTATGGCATCCCAACGTGCATCTTGATCTGCTGTGCGGCGCCCCAACCTACAGCGCGCAACCAACAACTAAGGGAAGATGAGGGGCGGCTCCGCAGCACCCTCAAACCTCCACGACACCGCCTCCGTCCTCCCCTTCATCCTAGCCCTAACCATGATGCCAAGCAGTAAGGGGTAGCCCCCCCCAGCCAGTCTGAGTAGCAGCAGCTGCTGCCATGTCTTTGTGCCACCTAGGGCGCGAGGAGCAGCAATTCGAAGCCCTTGAGCTCGGCTAAGAGTCTAGAGCTCGAATTCATAGCCAATAGCTACAGCTAGTAGCTGGTCCAGCTCCCCATTCAACCTGTACGTGTGAGGAATGTACTGTTCGATTGCAACTGGTCCTGATCCAGGCCATTCTAAGGTTGAAGACAATCCAACAAACACTGGAACCGGGACTCTGGACGCATTTCCAGACAAATCCAGACATCCTGAATCGCTGTGAGTAGCGTTTCATTCATGTATCATTAATAAACTCAGGCGTTTGAATAATTTTTGTTTTGTGCGTGAATTACGCTGATAACATGTGTTATCAGGCGTAGGACAGCGTTTGGCGTCGCTCGACTTTTTATTTCATAAACTGCTTCTAGACGTTGTTATATGATCAAATGCAGTGTGGATTGAATCGGTAGTTTTATATGGTTCATTGGAACCTAAATTGCTTATTTGAATGTTGAAATTAGAAATTTATGTCTGAAAATGGTATGGTTTGGGTATGAACCCAGACAATAAGGATTTCTGATAAATTATCAGATGTACGATTTTAAAGTTGATATGAATAAATAAAAATATGCAATAAAACCCTAAATTGCATATATCTTTTGACGTTAATATGTGTAAATTGATATTTACATGAAATGGCACATTTCTATGAAATATTACCAGAAATTCTCAAGTATTGTTATTAAATTGTGTTGTGATAGGTAATTAACTCTTAATTGAGTTAAGTGATGCACAAACCAGGATTAGGGTTAATGTGCATGTTTTTCGAGAATTTCAGAGAATTGACAATTGTTACGTATGAATTCTCATATGTGAAGTAAATTACTCTTAGCAGTGCACTAGGATGTATAATTGAATGAATTCAATATGCATGTGCCAAATTGACCTGAGTTTGGGATATTTATGAATTTTAAATCTGCCTGCATGCATGATATAAGGATAGGGTGTTTCCATGTGATAAGTGAATGAGGTAACTGAAACCCTAAGGATAGGGTGTTCAATGAATCATGTCATGGTAATATGAAAGGTGTCGATATGAGATGTGGTGATACTTAACTATTGAATTGTATGTTTCTAGTGCATTTAACTTTATATGCTTGTTCTCTCTGAGTTGATATCTACATACTGCAGGGCTTCTTATTTTCAATACATATCTCATAAATTGCAGGTGATGAGATATGACATGCCCTAGAAAGGGATGTTACTGAGACATGATATATGTTGAATACATGAGTTATCATGTTTCTTATGATATGATATGGCAGGCCGTGTGAGCCTTGTGAGAAATGTTAAATGAGTTATGATTTCTGTTAAAAAGGTACCTATAATGTTAATGTTAGACTTAGGTGCCCTGAACACCGTAGAACCCCTTTGAGAGGTCTGCACCTTAGGGGTGAAACTCGTGTCCAACATCAACCGGTTGAGTAATTCTGGTGGCACGAGGACAGAAGGGTTATCCAACACCAACCGGTTGAGTAATTCTGGTGGTAACCCAGTGTTGACTCCCTGCGCCTATGTACTCAGGTTAGAGGAGGAGTCTAGAGTACACTCTTTTGAGAGTGCAGTGAGGCCCTTGTGAGCCTGAGGCCCTTGAGCGCCTGAGAGTCCTGTGCAGACCAGGACGAGAAGTCAGACTTAGCATTTCCCGGGTGTGTCGCTAAGTCTTGTACGGTGTGGTCGTAGTGCACTGCGAGTCTCTATGCAGAGTACACTGCATAGATCAGGGCATAAGCTAAAATATGATCATATAGGTTCACAGAGTTCCTTATAAATGAAAGAGTTAAGGAAGACTAGTGCACTGTCTTCTAGTAGTTTTTCTTTGGATGCAATATTTACATTCTTTGTTATTTCAATTATATTGTTTTAGAACTGCTCAGTGTAGTATTTCTTGTATATTAATCTGAATAATAAACTTGACGAGTTGTTTAGTGATAGTTAAATGAAAAACTATTCACTGAGTGAGTAGGCTCACTCCTCTACTCAAACATTTTCAGGTCAGCAACAGTTCCAGGAATCTGAAGGATCTTTCCATCCTAGTTTTTGGCAGTAGAAGGTATATGTAGTTAGTTTAGTTAGAGGTCTCTTAATCCTTTCCCCTCGGTCCTTGGGACATGGTGTGGGTGAGAGAGAGAGTATGTATGGTGAATGAGTAAAAGATGTAAATTAACTGTTATGTTTTACTTTCTGTTAAACAATGTTACATGTTGTAAACTCTGTTTATGTTCTCTAGCCAGTTTAATTGAAATGCTTCCGCAATAGTTTATTATGTTTTAGTTTACAACAATAATCCGGATATCATTATGAGGTTTTAAAAAGAAAAACTTCTCAGTGATTTGTTTATGTGATAATCCCTCCGTCGTGCCCTAATCTCGTGATTAGTGGTTAGTGTGAGATCGGGGTGTGACATCTTGGTATCAGAGCATAGGTTGAGTATATGAATACTCTAAGTCAAGGTCAGGGGACGATAAGAGACCAATAGGATTAGGACTTAAGTGTCTTCCTTCTAACTGCAATTTTTTTAACAGGAAGTGTTCTGTTATACTATTGTAGATGGCAGGAAGAGGATGTGGTCACGAGAACCAAGTAGAGAGCTTAGGCTGAGTCATCAGGGATCATTAGGATCAAAAGATAAAGTTATAAGTGAGGAAAATAAGAAGTGATATGTCTTTAGCTCTGGGAGGTCTGAGTGTTTAGATACCCTGGCCAGGTGTCTGAATACTTAGATTGACCAGTATCAAGCTACTCTGTCTATTCTTTTCTGGATGCCCTGGCCAGGTATGCAGAGGAAGGATAGGCTAGAGACAAACCCTAGAAATCTTAGGGTTAAGAAATTGGAAATTAATACAGGAGTAAGACATTAAACATAGGATGTGATGCAACTCTTGCCTTATATTGCTTATTTGATTGGAAATCACTAGAAATGCTTTTATATGTATGAATTTAGATTTTCAGTTAGTAGAATAAATATGATTCCTTTATATTGTTGTGTGTCATGAAGTGATTTATTTATTGTTTATATTCTTTGTATTAAGTATACCAGAAGTTATGTTTAAATGAGTTTGCCCTAAGTGGATATTCTTTCCACATGTTTGAGATTAATAGGAGTTGGTTAATCCTGAGTAGCTCTTGGCTTCAGGACTACAGGTTCGGCCTGGTCCGGCTGGCAGGATGCGTTACTGAGATCTAATGACTCCTATTAACAATATAATAAGAGTAGACTCTGGATAATTTAGACTCACATCATAGTAAGAATGTACATACACTAAGATGTTGAGATATAAGAGAAAGATTAGAGCAACTAAGAATTAGTTGGAACTGATATCGGAGACCCAACATTGGGACCTCATATGAGCAATCCTTAATTTGAAATAAAGGAACACAATAAGGGTCAGATTAAATTTAATGATTAGGTGAGAAATACCCTTAATGGTACTAATCAATAATGCATAACAAATGCATGGATCCAATACATGATTAGTAAACCCTAGTGGAGGGTGTATCATTGTGAAACCCTAGTTGAGAGTGTATCATTGCGATTGTTTATAGGCAACTTTATAAGTTATGCCTTAAACTAAGATAAGTCCATATCATGTGAGATAGTTGGACAATTCTAATGTGTGGCCTATGCATTATATGCTAAGGGTGAGTATTCTGTGATGCAATGCATTAAGAGGGGAAATACCTTAACACAAGATAAAGTTGGTTAACTCAAGAGGGTCTGAATTAATGAGAAATGGGGAACCCTAACCCTAATTTGGGGAAAGGGAATGATAAGCCTTGTTTGATAGTGAACCCTAATTCCTGATTAAGTAATGATGGTATTACTCTTGTATCACATGATGTGATGAATATCTTGTATGACTGTTATCATGCCTAATAACCATGCATGTATGATGAGGTGATGAATATAGCCAAGTTTGGGCTGTGACATTTATATAATAAATGATTGATTGGTTTTTTGTGTGTTGATGTTGTTGTTGCTTAATAAAAGTAATAATGTGTACGAATTTTATGAACCATGTGAATAAGTTGTTTCCTAGTGAGAGGTGACAAGATATGAATGGCCCTGTGAGCCATGTGTGATGCTTGGGTAACAAGTATCATGTTTATTTGTAGCATTTGTGTTAATAAGTTATGCTAGAGAACTTGGCTGATGTTACATTTCTATTATATATCTATAGTTCATTGATGATTATTCATATATGTTGTATTCATTACAAGTAGATGGATGAACTTATGAGATCTAAAGTTTGATTTCAAACTAAGGAAGCAAAGTCACACCACAATAATGCTATGTTACTGATAAGGACCAAACCCTAGAATGTTTAGAGTTGAAGTAGTTCAAGGGATGTCGCTAGTGATTTGACCTTGAATACTAACATCTCTATAAAACAAGATCATGAGATTTGCATTATGAAAGGTAAGCTAGCACTAACAAAATTCATGGTTTGAAGGTAAATAAACTATATGAAAATGACTCGGAGAAAAGAGTAAGATATAAACTTGAAATGTAACAATAAGTAAGTAGCATAGAATGAGGAGTATTACCTGATACATGATTTGAAGTTAGCTGTTGTAGTTCATCCTCTTAAGGCACGACGTCACTATCTTTATGATATGACGATAGATTATCACCCTGGGAATACGAATGTGGTAGCATATGCTTTGAGCATAAAGTTAAGTTCAACAGTTGATGCATTCTGTAGGGCATGTTGCAAGAAAGCCATGCTAGTAGAAATGTGAAAGTTGAACTTAGACTTAGGGGTGACAGAGCATAGTGGTTTAATTGCATAGATGCAAGTCAAGCCTACTTTTTACGATCAGATCAAGGAACTACAGTAGGGTGACAGTGAGTTGCAGTAGATCATGCATGACATGTCAGGGGGAAAAGACCAGAGTTTAGGTTTTCAGTTGATGGTTTGTTGTATTAGCATGACAGGTTGCATGTACCTCAAGATAATGATTTGGAAGAATAGATTCTTGAGGAAGCACATGCATCAATGTATGCCATGTATCCAGGTAACACTAAGATGTACATGAATCTCAAGGAGTTGTACTGGTGACCTGATATGACAAAGGATGTAGCTGAGTATGTGACTAGGTGTAGTGTGTATCAGCAGGTTAAGGCTGAGCACCAGAAACCTACAGGTACCTTACAATCTCTTCCTATACCTGAGTGGAAGTGGGAACATATCATAATGGATTTTGTAATAGGGTTTCCCAGGACACCTAGAGGTTGTAACTCTATATGATAATTGTGGATAGATTAATTTAGTCTGCTCACTTTCTTCATATTAAGTCAACCTTTGTTGTCTTGAAGTTGGCTATAATATACGTGGATGAAATAGTCAGATTGTATGGTATCCCAGTTTCAATTATATCAGATAGAGATCCTAAGTTCACATCCAGGTTTTGGAATCAGTTGCTTTGTGCTTTGGGCATAAAAATTAAGATTCAGTACAACTTATCACCCACAAACGGATGGTCAGTCTGAGAAGACCACTCAGACTCTTGAGGACATGCTGAGAGCAGTAGAAAGCTTCTTAGAATAGATAGAAGAGTCATGTCGAGAAGAGGCGTTAACATCTTGAGTTTCTGATTGGTAATGAAGTGTATCTGAAAGTTTCACCATGGAAGGGAGTGCTGAGTTTTGGTAAGTGAGGTAAACTGACTCCTAGGTTTGTGGGCCTATATCCTGTCGTTGAAAGGATTGGACCTATAGCCTATAAGTTGGAATTGCCATCTGTGTTGACTAGTCTACATGATGTATTTCATGTATCGATGTTGAATAAGTGTTATCCTGGTACAGAGAAGATAGGGGATCCATAATCTGCTCAACTCAGACCAGATGTATCTTATGTTGAGGGATCAATACAGATAGTTGATCGAAGAAATCAAGGAGCTCAAGAATCGAGATACCGTTAGTGAAGGTTTGGTGGAGAAATCATAACCTATAGGAAGCTACATGGGGGCTTGAGTCTGAGATGCGTAGCAATTTCCTTTTCTCTTTTAGGAATTTTGAGACGAAATTCTTATAAGGGAGGGAGATTGTAACAACCCACATCTAGTTTAGTAAGAGAATACCTCGATTAGCATGAATTACCTTGATTAGTACAAAGTATCTTGTTAAACATCATGGTTAATCAAGATAAGCTAAGATGTGAATCAATAGTTGAGATTGAATCATTTGAGGTAATTAATGATAATCACAGTCTTAATCGTTAATTTAAATAAGTGCCCATGAAGCGATTAGTAATTTGATTAGTTGAGACAAGCTAATTAGCATGATTTCATGCCTTGAGTTTGTAGTGGATTACGTGCTTGAAGTTTTGCAAAAAGAATCATTTGATTTGGACCTACGAGGCGAAAGTTGTGACATTTTCATTTTCCAGGGTCGAAGTTGTAATTTTTCCAAGTTTTTGCTTTATAATCTTTTTCCTTTTTCTGTTTCCCTTATCTCCTTTCTTCCCCAAAGGGAAACGACGCCCGATCAACAAAGCACCTCTTGAAAGCGACGCTCAGCTGCTAACTCGATCGGCCAGCCAAGGAGGAAAAGGGGCGACGCAACCTAGGGCTTGAGAGAGAGAGAGAGAGAGCTCTGACCAGCAACCTGACGTGTATTTTACTACGCGTTTAAACGCAAGTATACGCGTCGAGTAATATAGGCCTTTGTGAGGCCCGAGTCGAACTCAGGGCTACGTGAATTATTGGAGACTCCTACTAACTAATCGCAATCAGCTAGGCCGAATGACAAAAATAGGGTTTGTTGTCGAAATAAAAAAAAACAAAATGAAACAAAGAAAACAATCGATTAAAGATTAATTTAATCAATTCAAAAGAGTATCTTCAGGATTGCGGTTTCACCGCGGGTCAACATTGTATTAGGTTTTATATAATTCCTCACTCTTCTCTCTCTATCTGGGTAGTGGCCTGAAAACAGAATTACCCACTGTCGTGGTGTATTTCACTACTTAGGTTTAGGTTGATTCCACTGTCGTAGTAATCATTCCCCTAAACTAAGCGCATTAAAAACGATCTCTCAGTTTCCACCATTAATTTTACAACTCCTTTGTCAAGGGTTTTATTGATTAATGTAAGTTTCGTTTCTTTTCAGCCGTTAATCCTTCTGTCGAAGTGATTAAGGGCATTAGATTATTATTATGGTGATCAAGCATAACAATATATATGGAGAAGACGAAACTATACCACGGATTTAAGAGAGAAAATATGAATTATCAATATAAAATTGTCATACAATGCATTCCCGGGCTACTCCCGGTCCTAAAGATGGAGGGTTTTAGCCTCTAATGTTCATCTTGCACGAATACATGGTAGAAATAGGGGAATTCATAAGAAAAACATGAAACAAGTGGGAAAACCCCTGAACAGAGAAGAACCGGTAGATCCTTGGCGTAGAATACAAGCTTCCCTGCCTATCGGTGGTGGAATTCGTCTTCGGCAGTGTCCGAATCACCCGGGATGATCCTCTGGCCTCCGTTCTCCTTTCTCTCCTTCCTCGGCACTCGTGCAATGCAAAAATGAGATGATCCTTCCTCCAGGAGGCCGTCATTAGGTATAAGTCCCTAATTAGGTCGTCAAATAACTCCAGCCGTCCTATTGAGATCAAAACGAATCCAATGCATATCTGCCGGCGTCGATACCATCGACGCGGGTCGATGGTATCGACCCAGCGTATTAGCGGCAGCTTTCTTTTTCTTTTCGTCTGAGCACCTATGGTCATCTCGATACCATCGACTAGGGTCTATGGTATCGACTCTCTTTAGCGTCGGTTGTTGTTTTTTAGCGACGCTGTAGCCTCCATGCGTCGATGGCATCGACTTGGGTCGATGGTATCGACGGATTCCTCGCCAGCAACCTGAAGGGATCTCGATGCCATTGACTTGTGTGTCGATGGTATCGACTCTGTGCTGCTCTTCTCGGCTGGCAACCTGTGGCTTGGTCGATGGTATCGACTTCCGTCGATGGTATCGACGGAAGCAGATACTTGTTTTTCCTGAAATTCCACATTAAGACCAAGTAAATCCACACAAATTATGATAATATGATAAATAATGCTCAAACTAGTAAAACAAAGGGGATTTGACACAAAATGATGGCAAAGACCGAAATGAGTGAATTATGCAATATTATCCATAAAAATGAGTAATTAGAGCACAAAACACATAAGAAAAAGGTCTATAAATGCGAATCAAAATCATCGCATCAAACTCCCCTAAGCTTGAACATTGCTCGCCCTCGAGCAACTGACCCTTAGAATAGAATTACAGATGTCAACTAAAAATCAACACACCAACCCACATCCCATGTGACTCCCACTGAACATTCTCAAACCGACCTTCTCTAACCACATAACAGTAATTACCCTAAAGGCGACAATAATCATCAATAAGAGAAATTATCCTTCAAACCAATGAACACTATCACATAAGGCAGTTAACATAATAAAATTCGCCGGTTCAGCATTGGTGCATCTTGTGATCACCTACACTACATTGCTCGCCCTAACTACCATCTACATGGAAGCAGTTCTCCTGATAATCATTAGTGAGGAGAAATTCACGGTTGCCTGCCAATCCGAGCAACGGGTGGATGGAATGGGTGGTTCATGGAAGAACTTGGAAGTATTGCACAGTTTCAATATGCATAAAACAAAATGTCCTACTTGATGCAAATGCACATTAAAAATGCCCTAATGCCTAAATTGGGTGAAATGATGCATGCACTAACCTTCCACCTCAAAATGAGATGAAAATCTAATTAAGCCACATCATGTACTCAATTTTCCTGTAATGCGGGTGATATCATGTTCCTTTCTCCCTCTTATTCCATTTGCTTCTAAATTCTCTTTTTTTTTTTTTCTTTCCTCTTAATTTTTTTCAGATTTTCAGAAGAAAAAAAATTTCTCTTATTTTTTCTTTCTTTCTTTTAGCCCACATATCCATAATTTCTTAGAGATACATGTATTGGGCTATTTTCTTCATGATTGGAAATCTTTGCAATATTTCGAAGGTATGGAACAGTTTAGATCACTTTTGAGGAAAAATTGAGATACATGGTGTACTTTATGCATGACAATCATGAAAGTAATGAGTGCAACTACATGGCGTGCACCTAAAGGTAATGTGCATGAATCCCTATATTTTTCTCTTTTTTATGCAAAAGTATGGAGAATATCAATGCAATTCCTATCTAAATGTTATGCACACAAGAAGAAATTGAAACTGCGCTTTACTTCCAATTCTTAGGTGGATTATGGAAAAATGACGTGGAATGATCACAAGATTAAATGACTGAACCTTAGAAGGATATTATGTGTCCCTCCTTACTGACATGTGTAGTAGTTTAGAGGGTTCTCTCTCTTACATCCAATTAAGGTCTCATTACCATTTGGTTAGATTAGGCTCAAACAACCGTTACTATCCACTTTTCATGAGTCAATGGGAGTATGGGTGTGACATATTGTTTTAAAGTTGACATAATCAATCATTTTCATAGGATAAGTTCCCCAAGGACACCCAAGTCAAGCTATCCAAAGACACAAAAATTTTTAAAATTCCCTTAAATTTCCCATGAATACACAGCGAGATGACAACTTTTATGACATCGATGTGGATCCTAAACAAAAACTAAAAATGTAAGAACAAATAGCAAAGCAAAAACTAAAAACAACAAAAGAAAAGATAGAGCTGTTCCAGCTACCCCCCTAAGCTTGAATTCGACTATGGCCTCATAGTCAAAAACAAACTTAATGGTGGAACAGAGATACCCTGATCATTCTTGTGGAGGCGGAGGCGGGTACTGTGGGGTCGTAGGATCCCAAGAAGGATACTCCCCCTGGAAGCTCGGATCGTAATGGGTCCTCGGTGGAGGCTGTGGATAGCCTCCAAAGTAGCTCTGACTCCAGTAATGGTCGTAAAAGGGTTCCTGTTGCATCTCCATCCTTTGCAACTGATTGTGTATCTGCTGTTGGTTGTCGAGGAGGAGACGTTCATTCTCGAACATCGCCCTTTGGTTGTCAAGTAACCGGTTCGTAGTATCCTGAATACCGGTATACATCTCTAGATGCTGCTGCTGTGTCTGATGTATGTCCTGCAGCATCGTATACATGCCTTGCATTGAGTAGACATCCTCGCCTGGCTGTGAGGGCTGTGGTGATGGCGGCGGGGGTTGTGATGATGAAGACGCACCTGGATGCATCCTAGGACGCTTCCGTGGTGCTACTCGTGCGCGAAGAGGTGTGAAAGCCTCCTCTTCCTACTCAGCCTCGCCTTCTTGGTCGTCATTACCGCCTTCTTCTTCATCGGACTCGACGGCTATGATCGGCCACCGGAAGTGCTGGGCTCCCTCGATGTGGAAGACGGCGTCTGGCAGTGCGCACTCCTGATAAGCATGGTTGACGTGGCAGTGTGCGTACGCCAACCCATCCCGGAGAAGGATAAGGTTTGAACGGTGCAGATGTTGCATGTTCACCTTACTCCTCGTGGAAATCAGAGTCATGGACTGGAGATTCAGCCCCAAGTAGTGCGCCAACTTGGTGATGAGCCCACCAAAATGGATCGGAGCCTTCCTTATACTCCTCTTCACCACCAGGACGCGCTGCAGAAAGAACGCACCCCAGTTGCATTCTTGTCGCTTCAGGAGCATGTAGAGAAAGAAAAGATCGCTCTCCTGAAACTTGCTCAATGCTAAATCGCTCCGAGCAAAGAACGTAAGGCTCAACATCCGGTGTAAGACCCGGACGAAGGGATGCTCGAAGTCCGCTACCGTAGCATTGTGGTAGCTCACTATCTTTCCCACCGGCACTGTGACTAGCTCGGCGAAGATCTTGTCGTAGTCGGTGCGGGAATCTGGGCGCCGGTGATCATGTTGGGAGTGGTTCCAGTTAAAGATGTTGTTGAACTGCGTAAGAGTGATGTTGTAGTTGATGTTGAACAGCCGGAACGATACCCGGCCCTTGATCCACTCACGATCCGATGCAACCACGTCGTTGGGAACGACGCAGACGTCGAGGGACGCCATAAACTCCGCCACCAATTCCTTGTAGGTGGGCCATTCGCCGAAGAATGGCTGCCCATCCGCATGGCACTCCAGCTCATCTAGCCTTATGCTGGTGTGGCGTGCTTGACCCTTCAGCACATAGGCCAAGTTGTCCTCTAATCCAAGATCACGGATCATTCCCCAGCCCACATACCGGGTCGGCTCGATCTTCCGCTTCATGATTTCCTCATAGACCTTCCTTACCTCCGCGGATGGGTGAGCCAGGCGCGGACGTGAGACTGAAGCAGTAGGGGGTGGAGCAAACTCCACGATCTCCACGGGGTTCGCGCTCGAGGATGATGATCTGGCGGCGTGCACCATTGTTGCTAGAAAGATGGGATTAGAAGAAAAGAGCTCGGGGAAGATGGAGAAGTGATTCTCCGCTCGGTGAAGATCCTTGCTCGATGTTGCTGCTCTTCAGTTGCTCGAGGGCTCGTAGAAGTGCTTGGTGCAAAGGAGGAAGTTTGCTCTGAAGGTGTGACGTCAAATGACGTTGCAAATCTCCTTATATAGACTTGGCCGGCGCCAGTGTTGACCCGTCGATACCATCGACGCGGGTCAATGGTATCGACACGTCTCGATGCTATCCGCCTCCCTCACGAGTATCGACGGCTGACGATTGCTGGATTGGGAAACCCGGATTGCTGGCATGTCGATACCATTGACGCAAGTCGATAGTATCGACGCAACACCCGGATCGCTGACGTGGACTTCGCGATCGCCGTCGATGTCTTTGTGTGGATCGGTGACATGGATGTCGATACCATCGACGGGTGTCGATGGTATCGACTTGACTTCATTGCGACACCGCCACTTTTTCACTTCAACCTGTGACCATGTCGATACCATCGACGAGGCCGTCGATGGTACCGAGTTGACTGAGCAAAATTGTTCTGAACTTCTCCAGAGATCTCGATGGTATCGACTGGTGTGTCGATACTATCGACACTTTTATTGCGACCTGCCTGTAGGTATGTCGATACCATCGACGGGTCTGTCGATAGTGTCGACTCAGTGCGATTTTTGCAGCTGTCAACCTGAACCTATGTCGATACCATCGACCAGTGTGTCGATGGTATCGACCCTGCCTGTGCCTGCACATTGAACACACGGATCAAGGTATCTTCTTTACACTAAAATTTAAACGAAATAAAAGCAATTTACGACTATAACTAAACTATCCTAATGTACCAATGGTTGGGTTGCCTCCCAACAAGCGCCCTTAGTTAACATCTTAGGCTAGACGTCTTCCCCGCATCTCATTCCTTTACAAGTGTCATGAGTTTGAACTCATTCACTTTTCTCTTGTAGTTTTCACCAAAATACAACTTCAACCGCTGCCCGTTCACCAAGAACGTGGCATCTCCATCACGCACAAGAATCGCACCATGCGGTCTCACCTCTTCCACTACGAAGGGTCCACTCCACCGGGACTTCAGCTTCCCAGGATGCAATTTGAGACAGGAGTTAAACAATAGAACACTATCTCCTTTCTTGAACGTGTGTAGCTCGATATGTCGATCGTGGATCAGCTTTGTATGCTCCTTGTAGATGCGGGCATTCTCATATGCCGTCATGCGTAACTCATCTAATTCATTCAACTCAAACATCCTCTTTCTCCCGGCTTCATCATAACTCAAGTTCAGCCTTCTTAGCGCCCAATGGGCCTTGTGCTCCAACTCCACCGGAAGGTGGCAAGCCCGGACATACGCCAACCTAAAATGTGTGGTGCCTATAGGTGTTTTGTACGCCGTTCTATACGCCCAAAGTGCGTCCGGTAGTAGGGCACTCCAATTTTTCCTTGTGGATGCCACTGTCCGTTCTAGAATCTTCTTGATTTCCCGATTTGAGACCTCCACTTGTCCTTGCGTCTGTGGATGATATGGGGTGCCGATGTTGTGCTTGACCCCATATTTCTTCAAAAGTGTCGAAAAGTTCTGATTCCAGAAGTGTGTGCCTCCATCACTTATGATCATTCGGGGTATCCCGAACCTGCAGAATATATTTTCTTTCACAAACATGCACACTACATTAGAATCATTAGTCCTTGTGGGGATTGCTTCCACCCACTTCGACACATAATCAACAGCAAGCAAGATATATAAATTTGAATTCGAGGACACAAAGGGTCCCATGAAGTCTATGCCCCATAAGTCAAAAACCTCAACTTCCTGAAATACATTCAGGGGCATTTCTTGTCTCCTTGAAATGTTACCTGCTCGTTGACACGGGTCACATTGCCTTACAAACTCGTAGGCATCCCGGAACAAAGTTGGCCAATAAAGGCCGCTTTCTAACACTTTGGCTGCTGTCCGTGAACTAGCATGGTGTCCTCCCGTAGGCGACGCATGGCAATGGTGGAGAACACTCTCGTACTCCACCTTCGGCACACACCTGCGAAGAATACCATCCCTGCACTGCTTCAAAAGAATTGGGTCATCCCAAAAATAGTATCTCAAAGAATGAAAGAATTTCTTTTTCTCTTGATAAGACCAGTCTTCCGGGATGATCCCGCAAGCCAAATAGTTAACAATTTCAGCAAACCATGGTTCCTTAGAATCAATTTTCAAAAGTTGTTCATCAGGGAACGTCTCGGATATGGGTATGTGTATATCTTTCTCATCTACCCTATCTAACCTAGACAAGTGGTCAGCCACCACATTTTCAATTCCCGACTTGTCCTTGATTTCAATATCAAATTCTTGTAAAAGCAAAATCCACCTAATGAGTCTAGGCTTTGCATCCTTTTTCTCCATCAAATATTTTATCGCAACGTGATCGGTCCACACAACTACTTTAGAACCCACTAAGTACTGCCGAAATTTTTCAAAAGAAAACACGATGGCGAGTAACTCTTTTTCTGTAGTTGTATAGTTCAATTGAGCATCATTAAGCGTTTTGGAGGCGTAGAAAATCACAGCGGGCTTATTATCTACCCTTTGCCCCAAAACGGCTCCCACTGCATAATCGGAAGCGTCGCACATCAATTCGAATGGTTTTGTCCAATCCGGCGTTTGAACAACCGGAGCCGAAATCAATCTTTCTTTCAAAACTTCGAATGCGTGAAGACACTTATCATTGAAATAAAAAACCGCATCTTTTTCCAACAATTCGGATAAAGGTTTTGCAATTTTCGAAAAATCCTTGATGAATCGCCGATAAAAACCGGCGTGTCCCAAAAAGCTTCTCACCCCTTTTACAGAATTTGGTGGGGGTAGCTTGTAAATCACCTCAATTTTTACTGGGTCTACCTCAAGACCCTTGCTAGACACCTTGTGTCCTAGCACTATTCCTTCCGTCACCATCATGTGACATTTCTCCCAATCGAGGACCAAGTGTGTATCCTCACAACACTGCAGCACCTTGTCCAAATTATAAAGACACTCATCAAATGACGCCCCATAAACTGAGAAGTCGTCCATGAAAACCTCAAGACAACGCTCCACCATGTCAGAGAATATGGCGAGCATGCAGCGTTGAAACGTTGCCGGCGCATTACATAATCCAAACGACATCCATCGGTAAGCAAAAGTCCCATAGAAACAAGTGAACGTAGACTTCTCTTGATCCAAAGGATCAATAGAAATCAGGTTATACCCCGAATACCCATCCAGAAAACAAAAATGCGACCGACCGGTAAGACGTTCCAAAATCTGATCGATAAATGGCAAGGGAAAATGATCTTTAAGAGTGGCGGCATTCAGTCAGCGGTAATCAATGCAAACTCGCCACCCGGTTACCAATCGGGTGGTGACAGGTTCATTCAGCAGATTTTTAGTAACAGTAATTCCCCCCTTCTTAGGGACTACCTGTGTGGGACTCACCCACGTCGAATCTGATATGGCATATATGATCCCTACAGCAAGAAGTTTTATTACTTCCTTCTTTACAACCTCCATCATGCTCGGATTTAGACGTCTTTGAGGCTGAATGACTGGCTTGGCTCCCTCCTCGAGCCGGATCTTGTGTTGGCAAAGTGTAGGGGAGATCCCCTTGATGTCCGCAACAGACCACCCAAAAGCTCCACGGTGGTTCTTGAGCACTATCAGTAGTTGCTCCTCCTCATCCGCACTCAAGTAAGCCGATATAATAACCGGTAGCTTGTCCTTCTCAGCTAGAAAGACGTACTTAAGATGCGGGGGCAGCGACTTCAGTTCCAACTCTGGCGGGTAGATAAGAGATGATTGCAGCGGTGGGGGAAGTGTGCTTAAATCTCCATAGTGCCTCGTGTAGAAACATGGAAGCATCTGAAGCATTTTGGCGCACTCCTTGAGTGAAGTACTCCGCATCCAATCATAAGTGACATTCAACAAACACGCCTCCAACGGCAATTCTAGATATGCATCAAAAACTGAAGTAATAATCGCATCATCCTCCCAAGAAGGTTGAATGTCCTCATTCTCATCATTCGAAAACCCAACAGCTTTGCATAAAGAGACAACTTTAGTTTGCTCCATAATGTCTACAGCTAATGTTCCATTATCCATCTTTCTCATCACATGAGCCATGTCCAAGAATGGCTTCCCAAGGCAAAGTGAGATATTGTGGTCCACATGTTTCACCATGTTACAATGTGCTTTTGCTTTAGTAGACGCATTGCTAGTGGGCATGACCATCTCAAAGCGATCATCCGCAATGCCCAAGGTCAAGCGACCTCTACCCATCTCCAAGATCATATCGGTTGTAGCTTGGAATGGACGTCCAAGTAGCAGCTCATTGCCGTGCTCGTCTTGCATTTCCATAACCACGAAATCAACTGGAAAAACAAATTGGTCGACTTTTACCAAGACATCTTCGCAGATCCCATACGGTTTCACCACAGAATTATCAGCCAATTGGATAGTCATGTTGCTTGGCCTTGACTCCTTTAATCCCAACTTTTTAAATATAGAAAGGGGCATCAAATTGATGCTTGCCCCAGAATCACAGAGTGCCTCTCCAAATTTGAACTTCCCGATAAAACAAGAAATATTGAAACAACCGGGGTCCTGTCTCTTCGGCGGCAAAGTGCCCATAATGAAAGCACTCACTTGCTCCTTCAGCACCACGACCTCAGTGTCGGGTATTTTCCTCTTTTTGTTGATGACATCTTTTAGAAACTTCCCGTAAGATGGGATTTGCTCAATCGCCTCTAACAACGGAATATTTACCGATAACTTTCTAAAGCTGTCCAGAAATTTCTTGAATTGTGCATCCACCTTCCTTGCCTTTGCACTATTGGGATAGGGGACCGGAACGGTATGTGCCCTTCGATGAGGTGGCACATAGGGTGTCAATTTCTGCGGTTCCTCCTCAGTAGCTTGTTCTTCATTACCATCCACAGCTATATCTTCAGCTTGCCCTGTGACAGATGTGGGCTGCTCCTTCGTGGTTGCATCTTCAACTTTGTCCTGCGGTATGCTTGTGTCATCCATCCTTGGATTCAACACCTTCTTGCCGCTCCTCAGTAAGATGGCCTTGGCCTGCTGGTTTCCCCCGGGAACATTGGTGTTCCCCGGAAAACCCGGATGTGCCGGCTTCTTCAAGCTTGCAATTTCAGCTGCCATCTGTGCCATGGAAGTCTCTATGGTTCTCATTTGAGCCCCATGGCTCTGCAAAGTCTGCCCAAATTGGTTCATAAATTCACCCTGTTGCTTGATTTGTTGCCCAAATGTGTTCATTAACTCCTAGTTTTGTTTGATGACCTGATTGAGCAACTCCGTGCTCTTGTCCTCTGTGGCTGGTGCAGGCTTGGCATCTGGATCCTGTAGAAAATTGTTCGGATCCTTCCATGAGAATTTCTTGTCCTTTCGCCATGAGTAATCATTATTCCTGTACCCTTGATGTTGCCTTATGTACTTGACTTGAGCCTCATCCTCGGACTCATTGTCTTCCTTCTGCAGTAGCTTCTTTGCGAGAAGATCCATCTTCTCATTTAACTCTCTCATTGCCTTTGACTCACTGGCAACTCTTGCTTGCTCAACTGGGCCTCTCTCTCTTTCTCCCCAAGATTGCTTTCTTGCCATGTTCTTCAGTATTTCCCAGCATCTCGTATCAGTGTTATTTAAGAAAAATCCTGAACCGGCTGAGTCCAAGTTACTTCTATCATGCTCGGAGAGAGCAAAATAGAAGATCTTCACATGTGTCTCCTTGTCCAGTCCATGATGCGGACATCTCCTCAACATGACCTGGAATCGCTCCCAGGTCTCAGAATATGTTTCACCCGCCTGTTGGGTGAAATTGTGAATCTTCCTAATCATGTCGTTGGTCTTCTCAGGAGGCAAAAACCTCTCAAAGAAAACCTCCACCATATGATCCCATGATTCAACAAACTCATCGTCGAGGTTATGTAGCCACTCTCTCGCAACTCCTGCCAGGGAGCTTGGGAACAACTTGAGGTACAGAACATCCTGTGGGAACCTGTCTATCTTCACCATATCGCAGTTTTCAACGAACTGACTGATGTGTGCCACTGGGTCCTCATTCTTCAACCCGTGAAATGCATTTGATTTAATCAAGTTAATCAACGCTGGATCAATCTTGTAGGTTGGAATGTTGAGCCCCTATTTCTTGATAGGCCCCTTTGAAGCTGATGAAGAAGACGCTTTGATCTTCTCCCATATCGTCTGTGGTTCGACCATTTCTTCTGCTTGCTCTTGCTCAGATTCAGAATCTATGTCGCTTTGGTGATCTTGCTCGTAGTAATCCTCGTCCTCTGGTTCCGGAGGTGGAACCTCAGGTGTGCGATTGTCGTAGTCTGTACTACGTGTATGCACCATACACAGTACCTGAAATAAGAAAATCGGGGTTCAGTACTATGCTTTGAACGAGTAAACACAATTAGAGAGAAATTTAGGAATATTTAAAATTGTTTCAAAATAAAATAAAAAAAATGTGGCCTAGAGTGGCCGCTCTTAGCACTCAAAGTGCCAATAATTCGCCGTATCCCCGGCAACGGTGCCAAAAACTTGACGTGTATTTTACTACGCGTTTAAACGCAAGTATACGCGTCGAGTAATATAGGCCTTTGTGAGGCCCGAGTCGAACTCAGGGATACGTGAATTATTGGAGACTCCTACTAACTAATCGCAATCAGCTAGGCCGAATGACAAAAATAGGGTTTGTTGTCGAAATAAAAAAAAACAAAATGAAACAAAGAAAACAATCGATTAAAGATTAATTTAATCAATTCAAAAGAGTATCTTCAGGATTGCGGTTTCACCGCGGGTCAACATTGTATTAGGTTTTATATAATTCCTCACTCTTCTCTCTCTATCCGGGTAGTGGCCTGAAAATAGAATTACCCACTGTCGTGGTGTAATTCACTACTTAGGTTTAGGTTGATTCCACCGTCGTAGTAATCATTCCCCTAAACTAAGCGCATTAAAAACGATCTCTCAGTTTTCACCATTAATTTTACAACTCCTTTGTCAAGGGTTTTATTGATTAATGTAAGTTTTGTTTCTTTTCAGCCGTTAATCCTTCTGTCGAAGTGATTAAGGGCATTAGATTATTATTATGGTGATCAAGCATAACAATATATATGGAGAAGACGAAACTATACCATGGATTTAAGAGAGAAAATATGAATTATCAATATAAAATTGTCATACAATGCATTCCCGGGCTACTCCCGGTCCTAAAGATGGAGGGTTTTAGCCTCTCATGTTCATCTTGCATGAATACATGGTAGAAATAGGGGAATTCATAAGAAAAACATGAAACAAGTGGGAAAACCCCTGAACGGAGAAGAACTGGTAGATCCTTGGCGTAGAATACAAGCTTCCCCGCCTATCGGTGGTGGAATTCGTCTTCGGCAGCGTCCGA